>JAFVLL020027317.1:0-44511 GCA_021397915.2 Tor tambroides
CATGAAGCTGCAGTTTCACAATACATGAATTACACTTACGAGTAACAGCAAAATGCTGCAAATCATTTTTTCTTGTGCTTGAAACGCGATTTACACCTTTACAAAGCTTCTCTTACGCATGCAAATTTAATTTACGCTTACAGTCTTATGTACACTTTCACAAATCTTACCCTGCGTATGCAAATATTTTAGGCATAATTTTACCTTTATATCTATTGCTTTTAAAATGGTATGGACTGACTGAACTGAACAGACAATGATTTACATGCAGTAGCTCATTTTAGATATTTATTTATTTTCAACATTTACTATAAAGACTGTACATTGTAAATGTTATATTAATATAGAAATATTTTAAATGACAATTTGTCACTTTTTAGGTTAGCCTTTGCATAGTATATCCCAGCCATGGTCCTGGAGTACCACTGACAGTACACATTTTGGATTAATTCCAATCGGAAGTGAGCATTAGTTAGTATGCCCGACTCACTCCAAAAGTCAGAGCACATGGAGTTGGAACTCTTGAGAGAAGGCGGCAATTGTGTCTCATGTGACGTGTTGACCACATCGTTTAGATATCTCACCCGTTAGAATGTCATTATGAGTATAGTGCAGTGTCAATTCCTTAGGCCAGGAATTTCTTATTTCTGTTAATGTTGCTGCAAATAAATATTTTGCAATAAAGTTTTTAAATATTGCCTTTGTGTCTCAGTTGAAAAAACTATTACTAATTATACTAATAATTACTAACTATACTAATAATTACAGCATAGCTATATAGTTTTGGTAACACTTTATTTTAAGGTCCAATTCTCACTATTAAATAGTTGCTTATTAGCATGCTTATTACTAGCATTTTGGTTGTTTATTAGTACCTTATCCTGCATGACCAAATTCTACATCCTTTAATCCCTATACCTAAACTTAACAACCACCTCACTAACTACTAATGAGCAGCAAATTACTAGTTTTAGGAAAAATTCCTAATTGATAGTGAATATGTGTTCCCTGTTCTAAAGTGTAACCATAGTTTTAAAATGAATCATGAGGACAACATGCTCATCAGTGATAAAATTACTTTCTTGAAGTGACCATTACATGTATGGCCTTGTGGGAGGGCCCTTATAAAAGTGTTAATTTGCTCACTTTTATTTGGAACTTCACTTCATCCCCTTCGCTCAGCGCTCTTTAAGGGTGCAAATATGGCATTTATAACTGCATTTTGATGTGCCCATTTTAAGTCATGGAGCTTCTACTAACAAGCTGATGATTCGAGTCAGGTATATTTGATTAGGGACTCAATCAATCATAATTATTTCTACAGCACATTTAAAAATATCATGTTACCCACCGTAACCTCATTTCTCTGAGGAAAAGGAATGAGACAAAGACCAATCAAGTTGCACCCTCTTGTGAGTGTTCTTGAAGTTCTTCTTAAACATCCCTTTGTCAGCGGGAATTGGCCGTGCCGTTAACTTACTGTAAGGCCGACCGGCAGTCTATTTATATTTAGGCTGCATGCGAAAGCTAGCTGTAGTTGCCTCGCTGCCCTATCAGCTAATGACTTTGCAGGCAGTGTTTGTGCATGAAGATACTATGGCTTTAGCATTTTTCGTACCCATCACACACTTCTCATAAAAAGTGCTCCAAATGACTGTAATCATTAACTCGAGAAGACATAGTCATAAGTGAAAACGCACTCACACTTTTGTTTTTATGTGTGCACTAGAGTATGCGTTCAGTGCACGATGCAAATTTTGTCATCAGCAAAGCCCCATTATTTTCCAACCATGAATTCTCTGTATAATTATTTCAAATGTGCATGTGTTGACTGCCTGTGTTTGTGCACACTGAATGAAGAATACTTTGGGGCCTTCAATTATGCAAGTATAAATTGGTCTTAATTGTGCATGCTTGCAGGTCACCCATACATGTAGATTTTTTTTCTTTCAGTACTTAGTCTCTCTACAAGGTGACAACTCTGCCTCGGTCTGGAAGATGGAGAAGTTTCCTTGCTCTATCTTCCAGCCCATGACTGGGAAATCTATGTCAGCCATCTTGAAAGATCTCAGTTCTCTAATTGCACCTCAAGAAATGAGGAGCGAGGAAGTTTCCAGAGGAGCTAGGAGAGAAGGCAGGTGTATCCTATGCTGTAGATTCTTCTGGCTTGTTTAATTGGAGTCTAAAAGACACCAAACTTTCAGAAATATATTGATATGACTGCAATGACACACAGTTGGATGAGAGCAAAACTTGAAATGAATTAAACTAGAGCTAGAGCTATCTTGCAACATTGGATCTTTTAACATTAGAATTCAGTATTAGACTGAACTGAATCGACATTGCCACCGACACTGGTATCAAAACTGAACTGAATCAACACTGAACTGACTCAAACTGTCTTTCATTACTGCCTTTGTAGAACTGCTTATAGCTGAACTGAATTTGTTTCAAACTAATGAATTTCACACTGTTATTGATCTGAACTGAACCAACACTGAACTGAACTGCATGAGTTGAATAATGAGAGTATTGTCTCTCTTAGAGCTGCTTTACAGAATCTGAATTGTCTCTAAGCTGAGTTTCCAAAATTGAATCTGATTGATTGTTTTTTTTTTCTGTGAAGCTGCTTTTACACAATCTTTATTGTTAATAAATAAATGTCCCCTTAATATAACATAATAACAGCTGATGAAGCTTTGAAGTGACGCTTGAGTGATCAAGAACAGTCCAATATAGGCTACAAACAAGTTTTCCTCCTATTCCTCCTTTCCTTACATCGACTCCTAAAAGTGAAGATACACAGGGCAACTTTTTGAGCAATGTTGATGTCAACGGGCAACCAGGTGAGACACAGGACCCACAACCGATCTAAAGTATCCAGATAGAAATTGGCTACCCTTTTTCAATGGGAAAGTGTCCAAGCAACATTGCTCAAAAAGTTACCCCGTGTATCATTCGTCTAAGGGAACCAAAATGCTATGAAAAAAGAAAATGGGAAGAACCCCTAGTATGCATTTTTAGAATTATTATTATTATAATTATTAATTTTATTATTATAATTATTATTTTAAAATTTTTGCCCATATAGGCCTTCAATGTAAGTCAGTGGTAATCAAAGTTGTTTGGTTACCTACATTCTTTTTACAACTGTTCCTCAGAGAAAGAGGTCTAAACTGCCACTAGTGTATAAGATGTGCTAGTTATAAATGAGTTCTCTATGAAAGATCCTGCATTTCCAGGACCATAGTTTTTGTATGTAATAGCAGTTTATACTATTTCATAGCACTATATTCAGTTCTGTGTTTGTATTATTTATTTGATATTGATTATAATTATTGATGAAATTAACAGTTGGATGTGCCAAAACTTTCTTCAGTTAAACAAGGAGAAAACTGAAGTCATTGCATTTGGAAACAAAGATGAAGTTCTCAAGGTGAATGCATATCTTGACTCTAGGGGTCAAACTACTAAAAATCAAGTCAAAAATCTTGGTGTGATTCTGGAGACAGACCTTAGTTTTAGTAGTCATGTCAAAGCAGTAACTAAATCAACATACTTATCATCTCAAAAACATTGCAAGAATTAGTAGTTTTGTCTCCAGTCAAGACTTGGAGAAACTTGTTCATGCCTTTATCACCAGCAGAGTGATTATTGTAATGGTCTCCTCACGTCCTCCTCTGGAAGAAGTACCATTAGATAGCTGCAGCTCATCCAGAACGCTAAAGCTGCCAGGATTCTGACTAGGCCAGAAAATCTGAGCATATGCACACCAGTCCTCTCAGAAAGTCCTTAGCACTGGCTTCCAGTTACATTTAGGATTGATTTTAAAGTACTTTTTACTCGTTTATAAATCACTCAATTGGCCTAGGACCTAAATATATTGCTGATATGCTCACTGAATATAAACCTAACAGACCACTCAGATCGGTGAGGATCAGTCCAGTTAGAAATACCAAGAGGGTTCACACCAAACAAGGGAGTCCGCTTTTTAGTGTATTATACCACCATAGCTGGAACCAGCTTCCAGAAGAGATCCAGATGTGCTAAAACATTAGCCACATTTAAATCCAGACTCAAAACTCATCTGTTTAGCTTGCATTTGTTGAATGAGCACTGTGCTATGTCCGAACTGACTGCACTGTATTTTATGTATAATCATTTTCTATTTCTGTTTTAAATTCATTTTAAATCAATTTCTAATTCCATGTCTTAATTCCTTGTTTTTATTGCTGTGATTTTTTAAAATAACTTTTTTACTTCCTTTTATGTAAAGCACTTTGAATTACCACTGTGTATGAAATGTGCTATATAAATAAACTTGCCTTGCCTTGCCTATAAGTGTTTATGCTATTGATGTATATTTACTTTTAAAGTGACTTAAATGTTTTGTCTTTGCACTGAGCACTTTTGCATCTTTTTGGCCTCTAAATAAAGTATTTTATATAGCCTAAGAAATCTGCTGCTATTATGTGTGCAAGCTCCTCTTCTTGTTGAACTTTATTATTAATTTTCAGGAATGATGATGTACTGTATTTATTATTTAGATTTAGTTGATATATCATAAACAACCCCTATCCCTAACCTGTTGTTGTTTTGTTTTTTAAGCCCTTATATTCTGGTTTTAAATTCAGTCCTAAACTTGCAACCTCAGTTACATGATTATACTACTGGAAAAAGAAAGTCATACAGGTTTGAAAGGATATGACTCATGAGAGTGAGTAAATAATAACAGAAGTTTGCTTTTTGTGTGAACCCATGCCACAAACGGACGACACCTGCAATTGTTGGCGGCATTTTGACAACTTAACATTCCCTTATTTAAATTACTATTTTAATATTTTGACTTAGTATAATATACTTTATTTACAGTTTATATATTTTCAGACAGGTCGTGTTCTTTATAATGATATACTGATCTTCAGCGGAAAAGTGACCAGTGCTTGCTCTCTCTCATCGTTTCACGTGATTGGATGTTCGCTGGAAACGTCACACTTTTGTGCACTCGTCCCTGATCAAAAAACGAAGAGGAACGTCACAGGATCGAAACACGAGTTGACAGAGAACATTTGTATGGATGGAACCTTACAAAACTGCTGAACCAGACCGAAATCTATTTGAATTTCTCATCTAATCTCTCCTCCATCTCCCCCCCCCCCCCGGTGAGAATAGTCTGTGCTTTGCTGGATTGATTGTTTTGCTTGTGTTACCATAGCAACTACTCGGCTTCTCTTACGTTCTTTTGCGTTCACTGCTTATTTCTCGTGTATGTGAGGTAACGTGAGTACCCCGCTTGTATATTGATGCCCAAAATACCAACGTCAGCTCTCTTTGACTATGACAGAATACATAATTGTTTTTGTTTTGCAGGAATGATGGCCAGCAGATCAAAATATATGGAGCCCAGAGTCAATCACTACAGAACAGAGACACGACAATTAATTCAAAGTGTGTGTGTGTGTGTGTGTGTGGTAATGCATGCCAGCACTAATGCATCTTTTCTTTTAGTTTATTTTTTCTATGGCTCCACCTGTGGGTTTGTTTTGTTTCATTGCAGTGATGATGCAGGAGTCTCGTCTAACAGACTTTCAGCAAAGGCAGATCAATAATCAGCTGAAAAGTGAGTTCAGGTGACAGATTTGATAATATCCTACAACTGCCATGACAGCTCAGTTCATATTTTATGCCTAATACACTATTTTCTGTTTGAGCAGATGGCGGCGCTCTTCCACTAACATTTAATCTCACCCCGCTTGAGCCCAGTGTTCAGTCAGAGCCCAGAGTCACTAAAGTGACCGCGCTGGTTGGTCACCAGCAGAGACGCAGTGCAGAAAGATGCCGTGCTGGAGATAATTACAAACGAGAACAGTTCAAGCCTAGAGCAATAAGTAAGTGCAAAAAACGGTGAATATTGATACATAGGAAATGTTATTTTTAATTAAGATTCAAATACCATAGCATGACAAAATGCCTTTGTCTTAAGCTGAATATATCTGACCTTATCAAAAGTAAAAATTAAGAAATTAAAGTTACTGGGAAAAAGAACTTTGTAAGCTTTCATTTGATCAAACCCCACATTTCTTTGAGACAACACAATAATTTCCAACACATATTGTGTCAAAGTTTGTTTGTTTTTTTTCTCTTAAGAAGTTAGATGGGGGCCTGTTGTTAAATGTAGCTGATTTTGATTTTGTTTGCAACAGGCTTAAATAATTATTCATATATTCACTTAAATCAGCATACATTAACACATTTAAGTAGTAAAAAAAAGTAGTGTTTTTTCTTTTTGTCTTATACTTATTGTCTTAGGTGTGAGAGGTTGTCATTTTTCATACTATTGCTTCTCCTGTTTGTGGTTAGCTCTGCCACAGCATCTAAATGTGAGATCATTAACATACAAACCTAGCAATGTAACAAAATACTTCCCAAAGATAAATTTAGTAATAATGACTTTAAACCATTTAAGGACATTTGTATAAATATGTCATACTTTACCCATATTCACCCCAATATAAGAAATACATAGAAAACAACAGTCTTTTTGTATTACAGTATATTAAAATGTATCCATGGTCATCATCAGTGAGCTATCAAGTGTGCCTTGTCTGTATACATATATATGCTTACATGCATTTTTCTTACCTGTGTTTTATGCAAGTGTTTTCAAGTGTAACGGGAAAGACTTATCTATTTATCTCTGCTGATTTGTCTCTCTTTCTAGGAGATCTAGAGAAAGAGAAGAGACAGTTACAAAATCTTTTTTCTACTGGTCAAAAGGATGTTGGGCCAACTCACTCCCAAAGAGATTCCACAGAGAGAAGAGAGCAACAGATAGACCGATTCCAAGAGGGTGAGACAGGCAGTATATAAAAGTTGTTGTTCTTTCGAATCCATCTCATCTAAGGGACTTTTTGTGGTGGCCACAGATTGATATGCTTTCAGTTTATTTTAATTTAGAGGGGTATGGGGAGAGTCATGTTTACAAAGACATTTTAATGGGAGCTCAGTATCAGCATCTCATGGTAACATGGAAACTATAATTATGGAATTTCTTACCAACAGTTCTGGATGAGATTGAGGAGAGGAAGCAGTTTTTAGAGGACATGGTGGCATTGGGAAAAGGTCACCAATACCAACACCTCGTCAACACGGAGATTTCCCAGGTGAAGATACAAACACATAAGCTGACAAATAGAAGCCAATACTATCATGCAACATCACCAACCTTCATCACTTTTTACATGCACCTGCAGTTTCAGTTCAAAAACCTGAGACATTAGCAAGTTATTCATTAATGTTTTATGGTACCACACTTAAACTTCCATTTTTATTGCATCTTTATATTCGTGTGGTCATGAGCTGTTTCTAACGCCGGGGACACACTGCCTGATTTTCAAAGCCATCGGATCGCTGATCTTCTCACACAACATGACTGTCTGGAATACCAACTTGTTGCTGTTGTGTTCACAACGGATCAGATCATGTTTTTGATAATTCACACTACACGATTGTCACTCACATGAACGAACACTGATTTGCCTCAGATTTCAAGCATTTGTCTGCGATTTCCACAAAACTGTCGGCGAGTAAAAACCGGGGCTAAAACCATGCAGTCTGCACCCGGCTTTAGTCTTAATTCAAAACTGCTGCTAACTGTCTGATATTTTCTAACAGAAAATCCGTGAACTTGAAGAGATTGACAGGAAACGGAGTGAAGAACTAAGCACACTCAAGCTAAATGGAAAAAAGGAACAAAGCAAAGAGAGGGATAGAGAAGGTGAAAATATGAGTTAAGACATCTATGAGTATTAAAATATACTTTCAAAAAGGTCAAAACTTCAGAGGGTTTTCTTTTAAGTAGTTTTATTTTTAATGTCCTCTATCCTAAAAGCACAGACTGTTTTAGAGAAAACAGAAAGCCTTTGGAGTTGATCAGGCACACATACACTCTGACAGAACAAGCACAATACTGAAATATGATAAATACATTTAAACACCCAAATACTTGGAGAAGACACACAAACTGAAATGTCAACAAACTAGTCAAAGACACTTAACAGCCAATGCTAGGACATATGCATAAATTAGATTAAAGGCACTCCTTCAGAAATACACTCCTGCTTGGGTTTACAGAGATTAAGGCCCAACACACAACATGTGACATTCTACAATGAAAATAAACCATTTTAAAATTAAAAAACTTAATATTGCATTATCCTCTTTCAGGGTCTCTAAAGTGTTATTGCTTAACATTAAAAACCTTACAGTTAACATTTTGTGTGTGTTGAGTTATAGTTTATATATATATTTTTTTTGTCCTTTTATTAAAGGGGTTTAGATTTATCTCTTATTTTAATGTTCATCTGTCATCGATTCTTCAGGCTGAACAGCTGTTTGGTCAGTCTGTAACAAGCTCAAAGTTAATTTACAATTTGATGGTTTCTTACACTTTTAGATAGGTTAACCTAAATTTGACACTCAGCTTTTGCTAGTATGAAGTTATGCTATGAATTAATACTCTGTCATTCATAGGGTTATAACAATATCATTTAACAATATTTTCTAAGTTTATTTTTTATATGAATAAATCTACTATATATTAATAATAAATTGCCCCTCCCCCCCCAATGAATACTCAATGAGTATTCATCGTTTCTGGCATGTTATGTTTGCCAATAATTCTTTTAACCCTAACTGATGCAGTGTGTAGTTTTTTATTACTTAAATATGTTGGAAGATGTATCCAGTGGCCATATTCCACAATGCCAAGATTCATCAGGCTCAAATTGTGAAAAAGTGGTTCAGGGAGCATGACGAATCATTTTCAAACATGAACTGGCCACCACAGAATCCTGACCTTAACCTCACTGTGCTGACTTTACAGAGTGGGTTGACTTTCCCATTGTCAATACATGATCTCTGCCAAACATGAATGCAAAAAATGTTGGAATGTTGCATAAGGTTGTTGAAACAATGTGTATATTAAAATTGTCCAGGGTAGGGTTGCACCAGCTGTTCATGTTATTCATGAGTTCTTGCTTAAACCTAAAAAATAAAAATAAAAATCATTGTTTGCTTTAAATTATTCAACATCAGCTTTTAAATTCATGAGCAGAAGTGCAATTTTCAGTTTATCCTCTTTTTTTTTTGTGCCTATTTCAGTTTATCATCTTAAGGTTGATTCCAACTTCTTTTGCCTCATGTAACTTATGCTAAAATTATGTTTCTAAGACTATTCTGTAAATAACATTGTAAGTAACACTGTAAATGACAAAATAAGGAGCAATAAATAAATACTGATGCAATACTTTTTTTTTTTTTGGCACAGCGATACACACAGGTGTGCTGTTTAGATCTGGTTTAGTGCTGGAGAGCTGCAAATCAGTTATTCACATAACATTCTTTTTTTTAAAATGTAAATGAATGTAAATGTCAACAACACAAACATGTCTAAAGCACTGTATTCTGTCAGGTAAAACATGAGCTTATTGATGCATTGTGATTGTCGGAGGCTTCCACCATTATGTAGTGTATGTTTTGTATATATCTATCTATATGTACAGTTATGTTTGAACAAAGTTTAATGGTGCAATTCTCGAATATTTAATACTGCGTAAACTATAACTCAATCCCAATTTTAAACTAGGCTTCTTCTTTTTTTTGTAAATTAACCACAGCTGGTGCAACCAAACCCAAGCAGACAAAAAACACCAAATCCCTGTTACTAAAAAAAAAATTAAAAAAAAATCACGAAGCATTCATAAGATGGAAATGCTTTTCCCTCTCTCTTAGCAATATTATAGACTGCAAGATTGGTAATTCATTTCTGCTTTCATCTCAACAATGCTTCTTTAATAAAATGAAAGGGCTGAATTTGGCCTAAAAAGATTCACTACAACTGTTTTTGTTGTTTTTTTGAACTCTTCAGTGTAGACAGAAACACAAGTAGCAGTACTTCCCTGCCATTTATAAATAAATACAAACTCGGAGAACAAGATTAACTTAAGTTTGACAATAATAAATGTCATACCATCTAATGGGCTTCCTGTTGAGCTCTTCCTATGACTACTGATAAGTTTAAAAGAAACGTATTTGTTAAAATTTGGGACTCTCAATGTCATGTCTTAATCACATTCAGTATCAGTTTTCTTTTACTTAAAAATGTAGAGATTAAAGTAAGATTATATATTTGAGCCTTTCAAGATTTTTTTTTTTTGTTAAAATAAAAACAATTGTCGTATCTGACCAAGACAGTGTTACTTTTATGTACTGCAGTAGTGCAGTATATCAGTTCAGCTGCTACTACCTCAAAGGCAAATTTAACTTAACTGGCTCTGTTTTATAGCAATATATTCAAAAGCGTTAATTAGACTTAAAAAGCATTTAGTAAATCTTTTTAGTATATCTTTTTTTGTTTCTCTTTCCTTCAGTAAGTTTACTCTTCAGCTGTTCTCTTTTCGCGGACTGTTGTCCTTTACTCCTTCATTCTTGGTGCTCAGTCTCTTCAAAACCTTCATGGGCTTAAACTTCCCCGCTTTCTTCTTCTGCTCACCCTGGCCATGAAACTCTGAAAAGAAATTCACGAATCAAAGCATGAATGAGGTGTAAAGTGAGAGAGTCAGTGAAAAGAGAATTAACACTGACCTTTTTTCTTTAGCATAGCAGCTACTAGTTTGTCTTCCTCCTCCTCCCTAAAGAAGAAATTGATAAACTCTTCAAAAACAGAATCCAAACTTGATACTGACAAAATGACTTTCTATTTCATATTAAATTTACAGAAAACCATTTTAGCAGAGACACTCGAGCTCTGAATCCGAGTGCATTTGTATTGAGTGATTACCTCTGTCTGTCCAGATCCATGCTGTTAACAATCTGGTTCCTCTGCTCAATTATCGTGACAAGTTCTGCCATCAATTGCTTTTCCCTGTCTTTGTCTTCAGCTGTCCATTCTTTCTCTATCAGAGATGTAAGCAATTGGGAGAGAGCGATATAAAGGAGAGATGGAATAAAAAATGGCTGTTATTTAAAAGAAAGGAAGAGGATTTACTCAAAAGAAAAGGCTTTTGTGTTGTTTCATACCTGGCTTGTTAAGTAAACATCTAAGCTCATATTCCACATCGGCCTGCCTCTCCTCCAGGTTCTGCTGCTTGGCTCTAAAATCCAGACAATAACCAGACAGATTTATTCCGGTTTCATATTTAACTTTAACCCAACTGACCTCCATTGTTCTGTGTAGAGATCCTGAAAATACCAGGTTGACATACAGTATATTATTATTATATTGACTGCACAATGAACAGGAACTGGCAAGAACCTGACTGTTAACTGTAGCACCTTTGCTATGGCAGTGGTTCTCAAATTGTAGGGCAGCAATTTGGCACCAGTGTGGCTGCATAAAGATTATACATCTAAAAAATTACAATACATGTACATAACTATTAGAAACTTGATTGTCATGGAATATTATGTACACAAGGATGAAGATCAAATTCACTTTATAATGGTTTTCATACATCTCCAACCAGCAAGAGTGTTGGTTGCTTCAATTGTGTACATTGAGTTCAAAGTTTTTTTTATTTGCTTTCTTGTCTTTTCTAGTCTCATGCCATTTTTATTTTCTAGAGCGGTCAGAGTTGCCGTCTTCTGCATGAGCGCCGAAACTTAAACGCATGCTGCTTTTGGTACTGGATGCTGTAAACTATTAATAATGGTGCCAAAAATTAAAACGTTCACTTGACGCTCATGCATTGTGTGTCTAAGGTGACAACTCATGCACTATATATAAAACAAGCCTAAGATGAAACTTCATTGAACAGACATCAGATATACTGATAGATACACTCTGACAGAACACTTGAAAGGATTAAAAAATAAATAAATAATAGAAGAGCCTAACATGTAAACCATAAAACCATGCAACACTGCCTAATTCATCTAGGGCGTCCAAATAAAGGTCTTTTTTTCCAGAAAGAGGTTCTGCAGGTAAAGAGAGTCTCATCCTTCTCTCTAGGACTAGCTGTGAGCATTTGTAGTGTCGTTAAATTGATGTTCCAACATTTTTTATGATATGTATTCAATTATAAATGTAAGTTGAAATTGTTTTGCATCATATGTTTTCTTTGGAGAGGTTGCAAATGGATACCATACCATACACAAGGGGGGCCTTAGAGTTTAGGAACCACTGAGCAACAGCAAATGTCAATATAGTTGTTACGGATGTTACAGCATTTCAGCAAATGTATGCTAATAGTGCACTTACGTGTAGACCAGTTCAGCCTCTCTCCGTACCAGTAAGTGCTTCTCATGAATCAGAGTGAACCAGTCAACAAGTAGATCTTCCTCCTCATCATCTAAAATGACAAAACAAAGAGTCACTCAATCCAGTAATTCAAATGCAGCCATACCCAAGATCATACACACTGCTCTGTTCTAACCAGAAATGGGACAGTCTGTTAGAACAGAGTCTATATTTATGAAGCTTAGCCCAAGTTTTGAGTTATTAGCTTGGGGCTCAGTCTCAGATTGATCAGCTTCTATAAATTACATGAACTGCTACTCTCTTTAGGTGAGCCAAAAGTAAGAAAACTTTAGTTTACCTGGCTGAGTGAAATTACTGTTCACAAGATAAAAGATGGTAATAATACACCAACAAACAATTTCACTAAAAACAAAGGAAAACCTGTTTTTTCACCATTTAATATAACTACACATTAATAATAATTTTAACCCATTTAGGCCTAAAACGCCTTAAACGTCATAAAGGTAAACACACACAGATGTGTGATCAGGTTTTAATGGGTTAATCATCAATATTAAAAATATATTTATTTTATTATTATTTAAATGATTAAAAATAAACAAATCAATAAAGAAAAATTAAGATTAATTTAATACTTAATTTAATTTTTCAGAACAAAAGTAAAATTACAATATTTATGTCAGTCTTATTTTCTTTTCTTTTAAATGTTAAACTACAGAGCTTTTGTTTTGGCGGAAAAACACCAGTAGACCTTAAATCATCTCTTTTGTTGACAACAAATTTGAAAAAAATTCTTATTACAAATGTGAGAAGATTTTTGGTGTGTCTTGTGTCTTGTCATGTTATAAGTGAGCCAAACTCGCAGTGTTTGCAGACAAGAAGTTTGTGTGAAACAGCATTTACTGTAAATCAAGCCACTCCAGGACACTGGATCATGAGCTACTCGTGGAAAAATCAGATCCCTGACTAATTAATATCTCATCAGCACAGCCAATCTTGGCAGTTCTTCTGTAGCATGCAATTCTCTTACCATTTGAACATTCTCGTAAGCTCTTCTCCAGATCCACCCCTCTATGCTCTAATTCATCCAACCGTTTCTCCAGATCACTCATCTCTACATGGATGTCTTCAACTGGGATATACTGGTCTGACTGTACCTACCAAATGCAATGACAGGACAAGAAATTATAAGCATGCAACAAAATACAACCATATTCATAATTTAAAAAAAGAAAAAGAAAAATCAAAGCAGCAAGAGGTTGTTTTTGAGCCTCACTTTTCGCTTAATAAGAGGAAATCCATGTCCAGGAGCAGGAGGTCTTGCAGGACGGGGCCCTTTTGGGGGTCTGGATACAGAAGAGCTGACAGAGGTGGTTGTCTTCCGGTTAAATGGATTAGTGCGCTGAAGATGACAGTGATGAGAGAGCATTAATCAAAGATACTGAACAAAGAAATTAATAAAAGAAAGCTCCTGGACTCAGGATGTTTTCCTGGAAATCTCTCACAAACACCCTTGATGTTACTGCTGCCCTTTTACTTCATGAACTGCAGTTTCAATGAAATGAAATTAAACTTGCAGTATGTTTTTATTGTAGAGTTTACCTCTTTTATGTGTACATATACATATTTTGATTCTCCATGTCACGACCCCTTTAAATATTTTGCTACTAAAAGCAGTTTAGGTAGGTAATTACATAAAGGTAATTACACTTCCTTTCTTTGCCATTGTCCAATAACTGCATAAAACATGCCAAGTATCCGTTACTAATCCTACAGTACCACTTTCTAATTAGCCTTTGTTAATTAAGTTAATTTAATTAAACATTTTTGACTGTATTTTTGATCAAGTATACGCTTTGTTGGTGAACAGAACAGACAACACAACATAACATAAAAATGTCTTGACTGATTCAAAACTTTTGAACAGCAGTGTGATCTTGACAGTAAATCTAACCTTGCCTGGAGTGCCGGGTGTCTGTGAAGAGGGCAACAGTGGTGGCCTCACACTGCGATTGGTTTGTGGAGTAGCTGGTGCCGAGTTGGTATTGGTAGGTGGTGGTGGTGGAGGAGGAAGGTTTGGAGAACAGTGAGGCTTAGTTTTTTGGGACAGGGCAGAAGCAGGAGCGTTGATTGATGGTTCAGACACACTCTTGGTAAACAAATGGTCCTGTTCATTAGCAGAAGGTTGCTGGGGGACTGCACTGTGGTCTGAGGAAGAGGAGGACAGGCTCTCTGTGCTCAGAGCTAAAGAAGAAGCAGGAGAGGAAGTCTGAGATGAAGGAAAAGCTAAAGAACAGCAGGAAAGAGACAACCCAGAAAAAAATATAACAAAAATACAGACGTGAGTAGTTACACAACTACAACATAAGTGTAACACAACCATGGGGCCTCAAACATTCAAGAGGGCTGCAAGACGACTTAAAATAATTTAATTTAATAAATATTAAATAGTTAATAAATATTAAAATATTATAACTCTAAATGAATATGAAATATGTTTCTACCACTGTGGCTGCATAAAAATTTTATGATTTTCTATATTTACCACTCAATAATTTGATCTATAAATACTCCCGGGGGGCACCTTTGAATATTACGTTGGACAATTCAAATTCAGTCTTCACCAGCTCTTCAGTTGTGTAAAGCAAAATGTACCATCAATGTATCAGACACGGTAAGCAACTAACCTGATGTAGAAGAATTTGGAGCTTTGGGTGCTGGTCGCTTCTTCCTTCGGACACTTACAGGACTTTCAGAAGGGGCAGGACTTTGTCTTCTTGTGTCCCCAGCTGTGATTTCAGCAGCCTGGGTAATCCCATACCAAGGGTGACTAGCCACCACAGGACCAGGGGGATCTTCAGGACCCGTTTCTGGCTCCTCTTCCTCATCATCAAAGGGATTTGGAGGAGAGGATGGTCTTGATTCCTCCTCTTTTTGAGAAGGAGATGAACCAGAGCAGGGAGGTATGGCTATACCTGTGGGTGGGCGAGGTGCTGGTTTCTTCTTGGTTTCTGATTGGACAAGAGCCAGCCAGGGTGGGTCTTTTGGTTTAGGAGTGTCATTGGCCTTGTTAGAGCTGTGAAAGGAATACATTACAACCACTGAGAGGAACTCACAAAGAGATCCACGACTGGTCAAACGTTAACATATAACTTGTGAGTTTTTATGTTACACTTTATAATAGGTTACACTTTATTTTAAGGTGTCCTTGTTACAGTGTAATTATACATTTATGTTCTGAGTAATATTAATTAACTACATGTACTTACTATATGGTTAGGGTTAGGATTAGGTGTTGGCTTAGGGTTACTTGCATGTAATTATGCATAATTAATTGTTATTATAATAATAAGAACACGTAATATGTATAACAAGGACACCTTAAAATAAAGTGTTACAAAATCTCTTGCGTTCATTAAGGTTGGATTTATTTAATGAAAAATACAGTAAAAACAGTAATAATTTGAAATGCTGTTACTATTTAAAATAACTGTTTTAATATATTTTCATATTTAGATACACCCTAGTCTCAGCCTCAGACGTCAAGCCCACGGACTGCTGGCTGAACGTCTGATGCATATGGCACACAAAAGTGGAAACACTTCAGGAGTTTCAAAGTCGTCATCGGATTGGTTGAATTATACAGGATTTCCGGGAGACGTGTGTGTCACGTTCTTTAACGTTCCACCTGGAAACAAAGATGCCGTGCCGCCAAACTCCCTCACGTAAGAAGAAAGCCGTCGTGTTTACAACTGTGATGACGAGCACTTATCAGGATCAACTAAACGCTGGATTTTCAAAAGTATGTGAAATATGTAAAGTTCACGGCATAGAATCTTTAAAATACGTCCGAAAGTTTTACACACTGGTCTGTTATTGTGGCGACATTTCCACGCCCTGAAACGTGACGCTGAATGAAACGAACTCTGATCGGTTGTTGGACATGTCGGTCAAATGGCCTCATGGGCAGGCCTTGGCCAATGAAAGCTGCCATGGATTTCAGACCTTCAGCCGTCAGTCTGAAAGTCTGGCTACGCGAGACTAGTGCTGCATCTCAATTCGCATACTATCCGTCCTAAATAGTATTCAAAAATCGAATTAGTATGTCTCAAATCATAGTATGTTTAAAAAAGTATGCCAAAGATTCCCAGATGGTCTACTACTTCCGGTTCGAATTCGAAGTGCAGATCGATGCACATTCTAACGGCTAATATTACCTCCAACACATTGCGCTGTGGACGGGGATTCGATTAGAACTACAAACATGCATAAAAAGTGTTAAAAAACTACAAACATGGCGGATATGCGCGACCGACGGACAAGTAGAGAAAGGGGTTTGAGTGATGAATAATCAATGTCTAACCTGATTAAGAAATATTAATTTAATGTTATCCACATTATATTTCATCTGCAGCAACACTGTGAACTTTTATAGTGATACGTTTGGTCATTAACTTTTAAATGCATCATTATGCAAACACATGAGCAGAGTTCTTGGCATGAAAGACCCGCGATGTGCCTCTTCATTTCTCTCCAATATGGTAGGAAATCAAACTAAACTAAATGTGGATGATTTTAACTGTGACAAGATGATTGACAGGGCAGTTTAAACAGTTACAGGATGCACGTAACTAAGCAACAGAGCATCCATTAAAGACACAGCTATGACGAAGTAGTATGTCCCAAAGCTTGCCTACTATTCTGCTACATACTCAAAAGTATGTACTTTTCTTCACAAAAAGAGTACATACTTTTAGGGCATAGTATAAGTAGGCGAATTGGGACGCAGCATAGATCCACCCAGGCCCACCCGTAGCTCCGCCCCTGCTTAAGCATCACATGATCCTTAATAAATTAATCTAGCAAGCTGATGTAATGCTCAAGAAACATTTCTTCTTCTTATCAATGTTAAAAACAGTTTTTGCTGCTTAATGTTTTTTTTAGATTAAGATTTTAAAAAGAAAAAAATACATGGTTTTATTTAGCAAAGGTACATTAAACTGATCAAAAGTGACAGTCAAGACATTTACAATTTTACAAAAGATTTCTATTTCAAACACATTCAGTTCTTTTGAATCCTGAAAAACAGATTAAACAAAAATGTTAAAAGCAGCAAAAACTGTTTTAACACTGATAATAATAGAAACCGTTATTAATAACTGAGCACCAAATAGCATATTAGAATGATTTCTGAAGGATCATGTGACACTGAGCAGTGAAGTAACGGCTACTGAAAATTCAGAGGAATGAATTAAATTTCAAAATGAAAAATTGCAATATTTTTTCACAATATTACTCTTTTACTGTATTTTTGATCAAATAAATGCAGCCTTGGTGAGCATAAGGGACTTCTTTCAACAACATCAAAAATCATAATTATTCCAACATAATAATTAACTTTTGAACAGTAGTGTATGTGAAAAAGAAATAAAACCGGAACAATGGAAAATAAGAGATACAGTAGAGAAAACGCCAGCCATCTTACCGAGCAGGTGAGTGCAATCTTTCTCTTGGCACAGGAACTTGAGGAATTTCAGTGTCAGGATCTCCTAGAGCCACAATTAACAGATAATTTAAAAAAAAAAACATTTAACAAATTTCCCAGGGAAAGCAAGAGCTCATAAAAATGTAAAACTGTAACTTGAATGCAATGTAAGTCGCTTTGGATAAAAGCGTCTGCGTAAATCTAATAACGACTGTCAACAAATTTAACAAAAACATGTAAACAACATGTAATAGCATGGCCTGTGTAATGTTATGAATGCAGACGAGATCAGCATCAGTGCTCACCATTGACAGTAGGGCTTTCAGAGGGTCTGGGTGGGCGAGGTCTGGGGACAGGGCGAGGAGCAGGGGTGGGCTCAAGTACCCGTCTAGGTGCTGGAACCGGTCGACCCTCTGCTGCAGTACTCTTCACTGACGTTTTTGGCTCATTACCATCGGTCCCACCAGCGGCTGGCTTGTGGTCTTCTTGTTGGGTGTCTTGATCCTCCTCTTCAGATTCATCAAAAGGATTTGGTGGACTAGAAGAATAAGGTGCTCTGTGCTCTGTCTCGACTTCTGATCTGCTATCTGGCTGCTTACTTGATGCTTTTTCTAATTCAGTTATTTCCTCTTCCTCTCTCTCCGGGGTGATCTCAGCATTGCTGAGTGATGCTTTAGATTCTAAACTCCTATTGTTTGGGTCTTCTGGGCTTGTTGAGGTTAGTTTGGCTAGTTTATTACTCATATCTGAATGACCATTCTGATTGGCATCTGAGGCAGATCTGGTGAAGTGGTGTGTGCAAACTAATGATCCAGGATCCTCTGTGAACTTGTAAGATCCAGGCAGTAAAGTTCTGCAGCATTCCCTACATCTGAGATAAAATCAGAAATTCTCACAAAAACAGTGATAGCAGTGGGAATAATAAGTAATATTATTTTTGAGCATTCAATAATAGAACAATACAGATGCAGATGTCACGCTAGGCAGTTGACCAGTCACCTGAAGCAGTTCCGATGATAAAGTTTGCCATCCACAAGGATCCTCTGAACCAAGTGAACATGCTTTCCACAGATTGAACAGGTGCTGCTCAGAGTACTGCGTTTTGGTTGGCGATCTGCACCAGACTACGTAACACCAAATACCAGGTCGAGAATGGAAGGTAAAAAAACATGGAAAGGTAGAGGAAAAAATGGTAAGAACCACTGATGTTTATTTGGGACCATATTTCATATTTTTTGTACTTTGCGAATACTTTGGACTGTATAAATATGTATACAAGACCACCTACATACATACTAAACATTATGGCATTAGTACAATTGGTACAAATTTCTTCAACAAGCAAACAATGTAAAAAACAATTACTTTGAAAACACAGGATGACAATACAGATGCTTATGTCAAAAGTAACACATTGAGAAATGATGTCATTTACTTGACCCACCAATTTTATTGACTAGAAACATAGTCAGAGAGAGAAATGGAAAGCAAACAATAAAGAAAAGGAGGAGAATTCTGTCTGTGAATGAGAGGTATAAGGAGGACGGGAGAACATTTCTGGAGCAGCAAAATTCTCTGAACTCAGACAGCTCACATTTATCTACCAAAAACCAAATATGTGATTTGGCTCTGACTGCTGATTTCATAAATTAACTGAAGAATATGGCAACAGCAGAGTATTTTGCTCTAAATACATGGAATTAGGCCAAAATGAGATCTCACTGCTCTCCATCTTGTGTTGTAATAATAAATTCCACTCCACTCATGGTGCAACAGCAAATCCTTAAATGCGGTTAAACGTGAATTTTTGGAAAATTTGTCTGTGCACATACAGACTGTTGTTAGGTCTACAGCCACCCAGATAATCAGAACAAGAAAACGTCTGTTTTTTAAAAACAATGCTGTCTTCTTTACCTCAGTCTGAGCGTCACGGCCCTCTAGAGGAGCAAATGGTCTCTTTATGGCTGGTTTGATGTGACCAGGACCACCAGGGCTCTTTATGTTTGTGGAGACAGCTAAATAGAGGATAAAAAAATTTAGTAGCATGTGTCCAGCATTTAAATGAATGTAATTCAAAGAATATACAATACAATTCGAGTTCTATTGACAGCATAGGGGACATACTGTCAATTACACCAGAAAAAAGCTACAGGCAGTACAAACTTGATTTAAAAAAAAAAAATCATAGGTTCATAAACCTAAACATCAAAAAACAAATCTGGACAAGTAATGTGCTCGAACAGCAAAGCTGGTTTGTTTACTTGCACCACCCAATGGTTAATACCGTGTAAATCAGTCCAAACCACGCCATGCTAAACAATGAAAGTCCATGAATCCTAAAAGCTGCAACCCAGTGTGAGGCGTAGCGCAAACCAACTCATTCTTATTCAACACAATCAGGCTGGAAAATTTAAATGTCAAACAGAACCTAGTTCTTTCTGTTTTCACTGGATCTCTTCTTTTCTCATTTTTCCAATATATGTTATTTACTGCAATGTGAGATTGCTTAAATGAATCAAGTTTTACAATACCTCAGCCAATCACTTGCACTTTCAGTCACACTTGCAATGTTCTGTGACATCACATGCACTCACTGCATACAGAAATATACTGCAGAAAAAAAACACTGCGGCACTGTAGTCATTTCACATCTGCGACTAAGATTTGGACATGAATTTAATCTTAATGGATTGGCTCATGAGAATAATTTGTGTGTGACTGACACTTCACACAGAATGTGCTGGAAGATTTTGATTTACTAAGCATTGGGGGAGATTATAAAAAGGCCTTAAATGCATTGCGGTCGTCTCTCTGTATCTATAAATAAAATGTTAGTTTAAGTCAGCATATCTATTTGCAGTGCTCAATACTCACTGTGAGATTTGTTGGTGAAGTAGTTGTAATACTGAGATACATAGGTGATGATGCTCAATCTGTCAGGCACACTCATGGACACCATGTCTTCTGGATCCAGCAGGGCTGGAATACCCAACTCACTCTCAGCAACCTCAAACGCCTTTGAAATGAAAAAAAGAGAGAGAGAGAGAGAGGGGTTGCATAACAGCAGAGCATAAACAACCAAAAACAGTGAATAAACAACATAATTATGGCACAAACTGTAATACTAAACACAAAAATAAAAAATAATATCTTGTTTTTCATCATGAAGTTGCTTGTAAGCTTTTAAAAATAGCAGATGACAGTGATCAACATCTATTTGATCAATAATAATAGCCAAATGATTGTTATAAAAAATACTTAACTACCAGGACCCACACTAGCTGTAAGTCTATGGCTATACAGTTTACAGTTAACATTTTGCCATTTATATTTTGGAGCTATAGTCAATGTCAGCTTACATTTAAGATGGTTTTATGAACATTTAAACACATAACAGTGTATATGTATATATATATATATATATATATATATATATATACAAAATCAAACTTTAGTCTGTGTACACATCTACACTGCTGTTTATGCAAAGTCACAAATAGACAAAATGGTTATTTATGATTAAAGCTCAACTAACAAAAAGCGAGCATTACTGTGACTGACACAAACACATAGGTGTTTTGCTGCAACCACTTCCTCTTTCAAGAGCAGTACTAAAAAAGAAGACAATTTAAGAACTGACAGCAGTTAACTGTTGATTCTACCTAATAGTACATATTAACAGTCAAAATTATAATCATTCCCTCCCTATATTTAATTGTTTTTGGGCAGTGCTTTGTGTCATACTCACCAGACGGTTGTTCTCAAAGACATTTTCTTTTGAGAGGGAGTCAAAATCTCTAGGCGACAAAGAAACAATATGTTTAGCATTATCAAAAGTGCAGAGTCATGCATCACACAAATCACAACTTTTTTTTTTTTTTTTTTTTAAATATATGGGAATAGATGCAAATTCACTCCATTTTTGTGTGTGTGCTTTTGTGAATCTCATTTTATATGAAATTTGGAAAATGTCAGTGAATCAGAGAATTAACTAAATCACACAAGACAGCACTGCCATTGATGCTTAGATCATATTAATAATGGCATTATTTCCTGTCTAAATAATATATTTAACAGTTTTGTTTCAGTGTTTGTTCTTTTCTAATTTGCTGTCTATTCATAAATCACTAGTTCACTGTATACACCCCAAAGATTTATATAGAAAAGGCAAGCTTAAAGAATGAGAGACATCCTGCCATAATTTATCAGAAAAGTGTATGTTGGTTCATTTATAAAATGCATTTTTATTCTCCTAATCCCACATTTTAAGGTTTAGCAGCCAGCAGAGAAGCAAAATGGCGGTGGTGAATGGTCTATTCACATCAAGAGTGAAACAAAATATGCGGCTGGCTTAAGGAAACTCAAATTCATGCTTGTACATTAGAGTGCAAAGTTTGGTGTGTTTTGTCTGAGGAATACTAATATGTTTTTTGTGAGTGAGACATGTAAAGAACAGCTGTTGCAGAAATCACCTGTCTGGCATCTATATTTAAGCAGCACATGCAGTGTATTTTACTGTGAGTGTAATCTGATCCCAATTCACATATATATTTTTTTCTTATCTTAAAATGAACTGTATGCATTAACGTATAAACTAGAACAACATAATTTCAATCAAGATTCTTTATGCCCTTAGTCTACTGACTAGTTTTCTTGAACTCAACAGAGTGACACTCAGGACTGACTGAGTGTGCGTGTCTCCAGCATGACTCAACATGCCCATCACAGCATTACATACAGTACAACATGTGATCTACCCAGCAGATAATGACAGAGATAGCCTGAGGAATCTGGAACAAGTCATTGAATCTGTGGCTTTGTTTTGTGACAGCAAAACATGAAGTGGGAAACCCAAAATCTTAGATACATAGATACATTGTGCAACACATTATCGAAGGAAGCCTGGTTAAACCAGGTAAATGTCTGGACCACATTGATGTGTGCTGTGATGGTACTTCAGACACTATTGTGAAACCAGGCTTCAGTCACACCTAGATGGAAATCATATTTAGTGTCTGAAAAATCGCTACCCTATATTCCCCATATAGTGCACAACGAGGTGCCTTTCATAGAAAACAGTAAATGAGTGAAGTTACCAATTTAAAATTTAGCTTTAGTCTGAGACAAGTGGTATTTCTAATTTAAACAGGAAGGGATATTCTTGTCTAAAAGCCTATTTCTGCATATAAAATCTAGTTTTGTTAGCATTTAGATTTACACTAGAATACAGGTCAAATTAAAGTGGCATATTAAAAGTAATAAAACTTTTTTTGTATTAAGCTTTTATCTGCTTGTATGTCTTAGAGTTGAAATAACATTTAATAATAGCAATTAAATTGTATGAAACTTTTGATTTACATTTGAAATTTATTAAAGTGAATATATCTTTATTTTCTCATTGCGGACCTATTTAAATTCACATACACATTGAAATACAGCAGAGGTGGTCAGGGTATAATTGTTTACAGTCTCCATTATGTTCATAATAACTTTTCATCGTACGATCGATAAAGAAATGACTGGCATGAAGGTTTGTAAATGATGACTGAATGTCCATTTGGGCTAAACTATTCCCGATGTGAATCAAACTGCGTGTCACTTCCTGTTTACTTAAAGTCACACCTAACAATAGCACAACACAACCTAATCATGTAAACGGTGTTTCCGTTAGTTAAAACTGTCCTGAATTAAGTTTGTTAAGATGATGACATTTTATGAGGTATGTAATCTTTACAGAAGCGGGAAATGCAAACAAATGAAAGATGAAGTGTCAAAGAAGTTCTCACATGAGATCAGGTCTGTGTCTGTGGATGATGGCACAGAAGGCCAGTCCATCTCTGAAGGATGAAGACATGTTTCTAATGTCCACATTATTGTAACTTTCACACTGGTTCCTGCACCAGTCCTGCAAAGCTTTTAGAGAGCCCATGGTCGAGATTCCAAAATCCACACCTATAGCCTGCTCCTGCTCCTGAAATACACATGAAGACCCAAGAGTTCATGAGAGATCCTCTTCCACATGTCTCTGTCCGGTACAGTTAGATCCTGCTGTCTGAATTCTAGACGATCTCATTCGATCAAACCAAGCAGTACGGATTTGACTGTACTCCGAAGAAAAAAAAATCAGCACACACACCAATGGAGTCAAACTCCAACTTCAGTTACAGGCTTGAATGCCCGTCTTTTAAAATGAGACATCAATGAAACTCCGATTTGCGGCGTTCAAATTCAAAAACGATACATAGTCAAACGCAGGATATAATAGGCCTGACAGTTAAATATTCATTTAGGCGTAGCGTGTACCGACGAATTTGGTGTCTAGACGCGTACAACCAATAATTTCCTTGTCAAAATAAAAGTCATGGCCAAAATGAATACAAAACAAATCTTACAAACACGATTTTATTTATTTGTAGACTCTGAATTGATGTTTTTTTAATTAATGTTTTTATTTTAATTATTATATACACAACAATAATATAATCGTTTTATATAGACTTTCACACTTAAACTATGTCCTATCAAAAACTAATTCTGAGTAACGTGTTTAAAACCGTGCTGGTATGAACAAAGAGTGAAAAGAACAAAACATAATACTAATTGAATGAAAATTATTTGCATATATTAAAACTATACAAATGTAAATTTCCACCAAAACCAACTATTTTTTCCTAGAACAGATTTTTTCAAAAGTTATAATAAGTATAGACTACTTTTTTTTTTAACCAGACCAGCTACACTCACGAATCCCTGCATAGTCTCAACTGTGACTCAACTGTGCGTCAAAGAGCTGAGGCAGAAATGACTGTATCCTACACCACCCAGTGGCAAAAGCCTAAAAGAGCTGTGTTTAAAATGTGTTCCATTTTAGTACAACCATTACATTAAAGTACATCCATTGCCTACTACATAATTTATTTATATTTACTGTATTACTTTTCATTTTTAAAGAAAGTATTCAACACTTAAATAATTGATAAATTTAGGTTTATATTCAGTGAGCTGCAGTTGATTTAGGTCATTGGCTACTGGGTGATTTATAAACAAGTAAGAATACTTTAAAATCAGTTACAAATGTAATTGAAAGCCAATGTAAAGAGCTTAGGTCTGGAGTGAAATGCTCAGATTTTTTTGGGTTCTGGTCAGAATTCTCTATAAGCTGCTGATATGTCACTATAGCAAGCACTGTTACTGATCCCATACTGTTTCTTCCAGGGGTTTGCTATCAATTGCCTCAATATCAGACATAGCAACTAATTTCAGTTGTGAAATTATATAACCTCTCAACTTCTGAGATATCAGGAGGACAAAAGGCTCTGCAAATATCTTGTCAAAGATATAGCCTTCATAAATAACACTTTAGTGTTCTCGTTTAGGCCTATTTTGACAGAGACAGCTCTACTAGCCTACTTAGCTAATATACTCTCACTGTCCACTTTGGTAAGACTTCTGATTATAGGCTGTACACTAACAGAGTGGACATTCTGACCTACAGTCAGCCATTACACCATGAGCAAATAAGTTTATCAAATAAAGAACTGCATGGTTTTTAACTATTTAATTTTAAAAATACAGTCCCCTACTGACTTTTTTCATTATTTTGGAAAAATGAAAAGATAAATTTAATGTACAGAAATACAGTCTCTCTCACATGTTTTTTTTCCCTTCAGGTAAGTGATGGCAGTGTTATGATGTAATCGACAATTTAATTGTCATTTCACTCTGCCAGGTTTCATTTGAAGTGGACAATAACTTGAAAGACATAGGAACTTTTATTACTAATTGCTACATTAAATTTAATATTTGAAAAAAAAATTGATACATTACAAAACCCATTAATGTGATAAAACTAGGGGAAAAAATCTCTCATAAGTGTTCCCTCATAAGTATCATGAAAATGAAATATGAGCCTGCATGGTGACATAGGAAAAAAAAAAAATTTTGTGGTTTAAAATGAGGTAAAAAATTTTGCAATTATTTTTAACCCTTGTGCAACCTTATGGACATTTTTATCCATTTTACTTTTTTTTTTTAATATACATAATTTTGCCTGTTTTAATGCTAACTGCATAAATTTTGGCTCAGGTGTGTATTTTTATTGGAATTTTAATATTCCACCCTCATTTCCTTTAATAAATCTATTTTACACTAGGTACAAAAAAAATAGTTCCTCTCAGCGCCTTTTGGACAAAAATGTCCCCATTGAAACCCATTAAAATTGCTATTTTTAATCGCAGTGCCGTTTAACTGTAAAATGATGCAATTTTTGTTAATAGGCTTTCATTCTGTTGGCAAGGCTTCAAAATTAATTTTTTTTACTATTTTTTACCAGATGGTGCCATTTTTTCAGGTTTGGCCTATAAAGCAAATATTCGATTTATTCCTGTTTTCTGCTTCTGCATATTATAGAGCTAATTGGATAAATAATGCAGCTATAATTGTGTGGGTGTGTATGGATGTCAGAGTGTGGTTCGTATGTGTGTCATAAAAAAAAATTGTGTGCATATGTGTTCTTGTAATATTTGAGAGAGAAAAACGCTACTGTAAATCACAAATCCAACCACTGTGTGCACCAGCGGACTTTTGCTGGCATCTAATGGGGAAAATTTGGTACTGCGCCCAAGCAAAATTTGACTGAAAGCTCATTTTTTGAGATACCAACCTCAAATTTGGAACACAACTTGTTTAGATTTATGGCTTTGATTTTCTAGCAGGTTTAGGGTTCAACATGTTTCATAAAATATATATTTTATATAAAATATTGTTCATAAATCATTTTCATAAACTTAAACCTGTATAACCTTTTTTTTTTTTTTTGGTTTCACTTTTTAAACTTTTTTTTACTTCAACAATAATCTGCCATGGGAGATTTTTTCTTCTTTAAAATGAGACCAAACTTAAGCCTGTGCTCCCAAGCTTCAAGTTTTTATGACCGTTTTTTGACATGGACATTTTTGTCCACTATGGACCTATGTGTAACTTTTTTTTTTTTATTGATGCACAAGGGTTAAGTCAACTTAAATATGCTTCAAGTTCAGTTGTTGTTATTTATGACACTTTTAAATATTTTAACGCAGTGAAATTATGATCTTCACTGGGAATACAAAGGGCACCAAACGCTAAAAACTTCAAGTCCATGTACAATCAGCTCTAGAGAGGATAATACAGTTTTAGTGAAATAAGTGCGGCAATAGTTTCAATTAGAGTTTCAATTTGACATGGCAAGGAAAGAACCAAAACTCTTCCAGGATGATAATAGTGATGAAAATAACCTTGAGAGGAACCAGTCTTCACCGGTGGTGTATATTTAATATAATTGCTCCTCCCTCTCCTCTACATTCTGTATACCATCTGCATTTATGACCAATTCCACACTGAAAATAAATTCTTTGAGCTTCCTGAGGTCCTAAAATACCTCCACAAGCAGATTCTAAAACAGGGGGTAGGCACTCTAAAGTAGGTGACCTTATAGGCTGTAAATTGTATAAAATGACACCAGTCTATTCTAAATAAGGTTTTATATATAAGAACATCTCAGCTGTGGTCACAGCCTATAAAAGTCTTCACCTACAGCTTTATTGTTGGCTGGGTGCTAGTAGGTGGAGGAGCAATGATGTTGGCTGGGTACTACAATTTTTCTTGGAAAAATGGTTATAGAAAGATTGCTCATTATTATTATCAAAACAAGTGTAACATCTTCCCCTTTGAACAAAAGCCTTTTTTTACCATTTCACCTGTGTCTTTTAAAATTATCGCTCCTTCCTGTGAAACATAGAGAACATACATGTGGTTCAAATAACCAACCACTAGAAGGTGATACTGGCACGTTTAACAAATGTGGTACACTTTGGTGTATAGTTATTTATTTATTTTTTAAGTATCAGAGGTTCAAATCTCACCTTGTGAGAAATTTTAAACCCTTTAAATGGTTTTCGTCTGTTCCACCTCATCTGGACCATTTTGACTTATCTAACAATTAAAGTAATACAATAAATAATGTTAATCTGATATTTTTTTTTATCAATGTAGTGTGCAACTAAATTTATGCATGAACTAATTGCCAATAATGTAATATTTGTGTCCCACACTTTGCATGCAGCAGTTATTGTCCCACATTACAAATTTGGCAAAGGTTATAGTATGTGTATGTATATATGCAATCAATCAATCAATCAATCAAAATTTATAAATAATAGTTTGCTAAGATTATTATTATTATTATTATTTTATATGACTTGCCGTGGTAAAAAAGGATGACAAAGTCCAGAAGTGCACTATTATTGACTCTTTTGGTTATGACATATTTGTGAATGTGACTCTTTGTAAAGCTCCAGCTTATTAAGTAATTGTTTACACATTAAATAAGGGAGGATAAAATACTGACACCCTGCCTCATTAAAATACGGCATAATAGCACAGTAGCAGAATTAATTGGCAAACTGTATTAAAGATGTGCTCAGCAACTGTCATGTTGGGCTGCATTTCTCATAAACAATCGTAAGCCCCATTGGTGCTAGTGGTTTCTATGATCTCGGTGTCTATGATATAGTGCTGCCATGGCAACACCACCGTGGGGTTATTTCCAATGCCTATAGCTGATGTTCAGCTTCTAAAGAATGTTAAAGATAAAGGTAGAATAGAACCTAAAGATACAGTAGTTTATAAAAACCTGGATCAGAAATTTTCATCAATTAAGTTATATAAAGATGGATCTCAGATACAGGACACACAGCATCAGCAGTAGGCTATAGGCTACATACGAAAGTATAAGTACAGAATAGCAAAAAAGAACATCTAAATATATATCAGTTTATACAACAGACAAAAAGGAGCCGTAAATAAATTGTGGCAAAAAAAAAGAAAGAAAAAAAAGGAAGGATATTGAGAGTAAACGACGCCATCTATAGGCCTATTCAGAGATTAGCTGGATGTGAGAGGAGAAGTTTTGGAAGCTGCACTTAATCGGTCATTACTTATCATAAACTTGAATCCAGATGTTGTATCAGATGTGAGCAACCTGAAACAGTCGAGCACGTTCTAATAAAATGTAAAGGATATGAGAATGAAAGACAACAACTAATAGAGGATCTTAGAATAGGATATACAGCTTTCATCAAGAAATCTGTTAAATTAAGATGCAAGGCTAAAGATACACTCCATCCCAGTAGGTGGCGGAATAAACACCAAAAGCGGGTTTACCAACTAAGCGTCAAAGAAGAAGAAGAAGCGAAGAAGAAGATTAACGGCGAGTTGTACGGGTTGTAGTTATCACATTCTCAGTGAATTCTTCCTGTTACAAGCAGTAATAATGTCTGAGGACAGAGCTGAACGATCAGATGGACGGATAGTGAAGATGGAGGTTGACTACAGTGCTACTGTAGATCAGCGTCTGCCTGAGTGTGAGAAAATGGCCAGAGTAAGTGTGAATGAGCGGCTGAGTCATGCTGCGTGCTAAAGCTAACGTTCATCAAATCATTCCAGAATTCTCAGGAAACTTGTCTAAGTAGACATTTGACTTGATTTTTAGCCATAGATACTTCACCATTCATATTTAATCTCTGATAAACAATTACTGTCAAATGCACAATGATTTGACGTTTAGCTTTAACATGCGAAGAAAAACCCTAAGATAATGTTCTGTTTTTGTTTTTAAGGATGGCAGACTGCAGGAGGCCATCGAAAGTCTGCTGTCACTAGAGAAGCAAACAAGAACTGTAAGTGTCTCACTGTGATAATTTCATCTAGATTGAATTTATTAGCTCTTAAAATGCTCTGCATTGTTTGCATGTGTCACTTCTGTCCAGGCTTCAGATATGGTGTCCACCTCCAGGATCTTGGTGGCTATAGTTCAGTTGTGCTATGAAGCCAAAGACTTTGATGCCTTGAATGAAAACATCATGCTACTGTCTAAGAGAAGGAGCCAGCTGAAGCAGGTAGGAATACTGTTTTGAACATATAATGGAGCCAGGGATTGAGCTCATGATGCCTAATAAAGATGTCCCTCAAACACTTGTACCAGCCAGTCAGTTTAAAAATACATCTACAAAATGTGTTTTATTATTATTTGGCTAGTATGGAGAATATGCAGGGATGTCTTTGGACCATACAGTGTGCTGACATGTTATTATTATTATTATTTTTAGCTACATATTTCATGCTCCATTATATAAAACAATATCTGAACATTTTTGGTAAAGTGACTTATTTTAATTTTTGGCCCATTTCCACTGATATCAATTTATTCTTGCCATTATTTTTGTCGCTTGGAGTAGTTGGTTAACTAAGAAAAAGCAATAAGTAAAAAAGATTGATCTCTAATTTTCTTGTTTTGTCATTAGTTTCCTAGGATGACGTAGGTGTTTATAACATTCTCTTAATTTTCCTTTACAGGCTGTTGCAAAGATGGTACAGGAATGTTATACATATGTTGATGCTGCGACTGACCTGTCAATCAAACTCCGACTCATTGACACGCTACGCACCGTCACTGCAGGAAAGGTCTCCACTTCCACTGTTTTTATAGCTTTATTATTTGCGTACCAGACCTATTTCTTATGAGCTCGCTCACTCTTCTGTTGTAAGGATCAGCTTTACTCTTTATTCATGCGGCTTATATTTCTAGATATATGTGGAGATTGAGCGTGCCAGGCTGACTAAAACACTGGCCCATATCAAAGAGCAAAATGGAGACGTGAAAGAGGCTGCATCCATTCTGCAGGAACTGCAGGTGAGTGTTAGCGAGAGATTTGCTCATCTGCCTCGTCTTCGTGCTCTTAAGGCCTATTCAAGCTAAATGTGAATAATCATTATGTGAACATTTCTGATGTTCATTTTCAGATTTAATTTTTCATCTAATATTTGTATTTGATTTAATTTTGTATTATACAAGTATGATGTTGTTTTTCTTTATGTGCAGTATTTAATGTATTTATATATAATCTCGGAGTGTACAAACTAAAAAGTTAGTTTGATTTTTAAATTTGATTTAAGAAGCACATTTACTGATAAACAAGAGCATGCTATATGTTGGTTATTATGTTATCTTGTTATGTAATCATCGTGATAATGTTAAAAGTGTGCTCTTGGTGCATCTTTTACTTTCTCAGCCTGAATTTGTTTCCTTTAACCTGGCGCATTCACACTTGGTTTGAATAGACATTTCTTAACATTCTAACCCTCTGCAGGTGGAGACATATTGATCAATGGAGAAGAAGGAGAAGGCAGAGTTCATTCTGGAGCAGATGAGGCTGTGCATTGCTGTCAAGGACTACATTCGAACACAGATCATTAGCAAAAAGATCAGCACTAAATTCTTCCAGGAAGAAGGCTCTGAGGTTGTCATTCTCTTCTGTTCTAGTCTTTTATTTTGTCTGATTTCTTGTCAGTCAGTTTATAATCTTTGTGGGTGCTGTGTTCAGTTATTCCATTTTTATAACAGTTTGATTTTCTTTAATGTTTAGGATTTGAAACTGAAATACTATAATCTGATGATTCAAGTTGATCAGCACGAGGGCTCCTACCTGTCCATATGTAAACATTACAGAGCCATATATGACACTCCCTGTATTCTGGAAGACACCTCCAAATAGCAGCAGGTACCTTTATATTGGCATTATAATTCCTGTCTTGCTTATTCTTTTTAGCTCATTGCCACTTCATTTGCAATCTAGTTTTATTTAAAACTGAAAATGTCTCCTGTATCTTTCAGGCTCTGAAAAGTGTGGTGCTCTATGTGATTTTGGCACCCTATGAATGAATGAAATACACTTTATTGTCCCCAAAGGGGAAATTTGTGTTGGACTCAAGGTGTTTACATTGACAAGACCATTGGATCCATAAATAGCAATATACACGCAATATACACATGAATTCCTACTAACCCTAAAAAAAACAAACAAAAAAAAAAAACAATGAACAGTCTGATCAGCAGCAGTCAGAGATTTGTCACGCCGCGCTGCATCCAGTGTAGACACGGGGTGCGTCTCAATCAGCTCCCTAGCTCGTGAATCAGTTGATCGTGTACACAAATTCGGTCACTGGTAAGTTCCCTTATTCACTGCACGTTGGGACAGTGATCACTTGAATTCCAGTGACATGATACAATATTGTAGAACGTCACCGCTTCAATTAATAAACAACAGACAGGACCGATCTTTTTGATATTATTTTTTATTCTCTTTAAACACATCGTTTTGCTTTGTTTCACAGAACTAATCGTTGCCTGGGTTGCGTAGATTACATGTGTGTGGGGCGGAGCTATCAAAATAGGGGCGACACCCTTTTGGGGTAGGGGCGTGTTTGTTTTGGTGATTTCAAATATCAACATTGGCTTCCAGAAATCGCTTACTCCACCTTTAATGAAAACCCAGTCCAGAGCATTCAGAACCTCAGACTGGGCAGAAGGTTTACCTTCCAACAGGACAGTGACCCTAAGCACACAGCAAAAGTGGCTTATACACAACGCTGTGAATGTCCTTGAGTGGCCCAGCCACAGCCTGGGCTTGAACCCAATCAAATATTTCTGGAGAAACCTGAAAATGTGCATCTGCCCCCATCCAACCTGACAGAGCTTGAGAGGTGAAGAGGTGAGGAGACAAATGGCAGATAATTGCCAAATGTTGATGAGCAAAGCTTGTCACGTCAAACAAAAAAGACATGAGGCTGTAAAGGTACTTCAGCTAATTATTTAGTTAAAGGTATGAATACTTATGCAATGTATATTTGAGGTTTTTTTTTAATAAATTTACAAAGTTGTGACAATTCTGTTTTTGCTTTGTCAATATGGTGTATGGAGTGTAGACTTATGTGGGGGAAAAAAGTAATTTAAAGCAGTTTAACATAAGGTAGCAACATAACAAAATGTGAAAAAAATGAAGGGGTATGAATACATTCGTAAGGCACTGTAAGTCAGTCTAGTAGATTATGATTAGTAGAAACAGCCAACATCACCTGACCAACCATAATCATTTTACTGTAACAAATGCATCTTAAAGATACAGTTATAGCAATCAAACAAAAACTGATGTTCAAAAGTCAAGGGTCAGGAGCCCAACTAAAGCAAACACTGATCTCCACAATGGTAACATCAAATGAAACAAAACTTCATCATCTAAACCTCGGTTCATTCTCAATAAGATCCTCTGTAGATGTCTGACAGAAATAAAGTCAGTCTGGTTAGTAATGTGTGAAGCTGGTAAAGCTGTTTGTTGAGTTATTTAAATCTTCAGTTGACTTCATCTAAAGCTGTGGCTGAAGTCAGTTGTAGTTCTTGTGTTTGTATTGTTTCTCTTTCCATCAGTGATTCTGCTCGTTAACAGCAGGTGTTCATCAGTGTCTGAATTCACTCATCAGTTTTCATTCTCTCTGTCAGGTAGACTATATTAGTAAACTCATGTAGGGAATAGTGAATGAGGGTGTAGGGTGTGATTTGAAACACAGTCTCTGAGCGTCAACTTTGAACGCTGTTAATTCACAATATATAGCAGCAGGCTACTTTCTTGAAAATGACAAATATTACCCAGAATGCACTGTTTTAATGGAAAACTGCATGTTACTGTCAAAATTTGGCCAATTTTTAACTGCAATTTTTAACAGTGTACTGGGAAGCCAGAATACACATCCATCAACAGAAACATACATTAGCCAAACCCTGTTTGTTTTACATGTTGTTATTTATAACAAACCATATTACAGATGCGTTGTCAGATTTAAGTTGAACCACGGTCCTAGTGCATGCCGAGCCGTGTCTGGAACCGTACGTTTTTTTACAGAGAACCGTTCCACCCCTAGTAAATACATATGCATATCTCACTATTTATACAGCTGTATATAGAGAAAACTAGGCACAAATCTGTATATAAATCTTCTGTTCCAGATTCATACACATTATTATTATTTATTGTTAAGTCTTAAGGTCATTGGACACCGAGTCCGGAATTTTCGTCTGAAATTTTCGCACGTTAAAAAATAAATACGACCTCACGAATCACGTTTACACACTGCCTCTGAAACTTTCATCCGTCATGAAAAAATTCGGATCAGGTTCGATTTACTGCGTTTTCGCATCTGTTGCATGCATTTTGATAGGAAAGGATGAGGAATATGAAAAAACTGAAAAACGCACGCAAAAATTTCAGACTCAGTGTGCAATGACCTTTACTATTTAAATGTTTTAAGTTCACATGTCAGATATGTATGTATGCTTTTGCAACACTTTGTTGAATAAACAATCAGGTCGCAAGTAAGCGGTACATCACTCACTGATCTAAAAACCATACATTTCAGACATGAGTTTGAGTGTACAAAATGTCGAGATTATGGGATGACATTAAAAGAACTGGTCAACTGCAACAAACCATTTGAAAGAACCATTTTAAATCACCCATCACTTACTCAGATGCACAAACACTGTATCATGAGCTGCTTTCATGCAAACGAACACAGTTCAACGCTTGAAAGGAAAGCCTGGAAAGGGTGTTAACTGGGAGCTGAGATATATTTGTTTGTATCAAACATAATGGCACAATGACAAATTCCTTCCCTAGTGTTAGAACTGATCATGCTATGTTTTGCTAACTTTTTACAATGTTTCTAGAATGATTCAAAACTTTGATAACATAACCTTTTCCAACTGTTTTGCACTTAATTTCAGTGTGCAAAATAAAGTAACTTCCTTTCTGTCCTTCACAATGAGGTGAGCTGAAAGGTTTTATCTACTTGTTGCAAAATTGGTTCCTGACTTATTTGCTCTTTGAGAACACTCACCTTCGATTTACATTGAAAACAGTCTGTGGAGGAGAATTTATTCCAGGGCTCCACTGTAAAATGTGCTTGAAGTTGTGAGACAATATTGTAAAGTTGACAGGAGCAGGGATTGTGTGAAGCACTAGAAGAAGAAAACCATAAAGAAATATGACACATACCACAAACAATCAATGTTTATCTTTTACTTTTTGTCTTGTCTTGCCAATAGTTTATCAAAAATACCCACAACACCTAAAATTGTTGGAAATATAAAAATAAAAAATAAAAAAAAACTTAAAATGAGAATAGAAGCTTTTGTGGTTTATTTGTGAGCATTTATTCAATCTTTAGTCATGGACTAAAATAGTATATAGTTCATGATTAAATATCATACAAACGACTTTGAGACAAAAGACACTGGCTGCTAGATTTCACACACAATGTGCACACACTTTACATCATACCTGTAAAGTAGAGAGACATGAGGAAAAGCTGCCCTGTGTAAGTGGTCCTCATTTTGACTGTTGATCATAATTCACAAATAGCAGCAACCTCACACTGAAATAAAAGTACAAAACAGAAATGATTCCGATGGACCACCAAGAAAAGAGGAACAAGGAAAAAAGAGACCTTTATTTACCAGACCTTTATTGTAACATTAAAGGGGTCATCGGATGCCCGTTTTCCACAAGTTGATATGATTTTTTAGGGTCTTAATGAAAAGTCTATAACATACTTTGGTTAAAATTTCTCAATGGTAGTGTAAAACAACACCCTTTTTACCTTGTCAAAAACAGCTCTGTTCACTGCGACCCATTTCGGTGCATGTTCCTTTAAATGCTAATGAGTTCTGCTGACTTCGGAGGGCATATTCCTTTTAAAAACAATTGTAATCCATTCAGTGGCTCAGATGTCGGGAGTAATTGATGACTGCTATGTTCATTATTACATCCAACAACAAAACACCTCAATCGCTTAGGAGACATTCTACTCCTGCTCTGGCGTCGAAACAATGGCGGACTGATGACAGCTCACACAGGGCGGATCTAAGGTAAGACACCAGGGTCAATCAACAATCGTGGGAGCGGCCTGGGTCTGTGTGACATCACACAGCCAAGAATCTGAGAACGGCTTGATCTGATAAAGGGGTTATGATTTTTACGGATTTAAAAAAAACAAAAAAAACAAAAAAAACACTTGGATGGATTTTTATCATTATAGGGTGGTTGTGTACACACACTGCCAACAGACATTTCAGTTCAAACAACATGTAAAGGTGAATTTTGCATCCGATGACCCCTTTTAAAACCAAAATACACAAAGCTTTTTAACATCACACATATTTTACCTTAAATGCATTGAAAAAACTAAAATATATACACATTTTTTTTCTTTCACACTCCACAAAACTCTTTAAAGGAGTCATGAACTGAGAAATTAAATTTCCCTTGATCTTTTGACATACAACAGGTCAATGTTAGGGATGCAACAATACCATTTTTTCAGAATCGATCCGATACTGAAAATTCTAAGTATCTGCCAATACCGATCCAATCCAATACAGAGCAGGGTTTTTTTTTTAAATCAGTGTAGAATTTCTATACTTCTGTGTTGACCTGATCATCACTCTTTTGTGTGTTAAACAATCTACTAAATATAGACAACTTCATTTTAATGAAAAATGACAAATGAAAAAATATATAATAAAAATATATAAAATTATATAAAAATATATAATTCAGCAGCAAACTTTACTCTAGAAAAATCATGGGCACAAAATAATTTTATAAAATCTATTCATTTAGTGAAACAACATTATTTAGCAGGGAACAAATAAAAGTTAAGTGTGGGATTAAATCTGGTAAAATGTTACACATAACTCTTTGTATTGTTGTAAAATACAGCGCCGATAGCCTAGTGGTTAGTGCGTCGACATATAGCACAACTGTGCTCACTGCGACCCGAGTTCAATTCCCGTCTCGAGGTCCTTCGCTGATCTGGCCCCCCTCTCTCCACCCAATGGTTTCCTGTCTGCTCTCAACTGTCCTATCTAATAAAAAAAGGCTTAAAAGCCTAAAAAAAAAGGCATTTCTTTTAAAGTGCCCCTATTATGGATTTTTGAAAATTAGCTTTCATGCAGTGTGTAACAAAGCTCTAAGCGAATGAAAACATCCTGCAAAGTTTTAAATCTGAAAGTGCACCGTGTATAAAGTTATTGTCTCTCAAAAGAAAGAGTCGACTCTGAATCATTGAAACGAGTCGTTTTTAAAACGAATCTCAAGCCGTTTCATGTTGACGTCAAAATGAAATATTAACATATGGCCTGCCCACTTGTGTGCAGACCTGGGAAAACATGATTTTCGCATTGGTCAGAATGAAAATACAAATTCATTCTTTGCCACTAGGTGCCACTTTTGGAGCGTTAAAAGCTCACAAACACTGCTTTAAATGAAATCGACCAATCAAATGAGGGGTTTGGAAAAATGAATCGTTGAACGAATCGTTTGGGAGTCGTTGAGCAAATAAGGAAAAAATAAATGCATATTATAAGAAAATAAAAGTGTTTTTTGATCTTGCATGCATGTCAACCTGTTGTTGGGGACTCCCAAAACCAAAATATGAACCTTTCATAACCCATAATAGGGGCACTTTAAATGTATAACACAGTGAAGAAAGCAGCAACATATGATAGATAGGACAAAACAAGAAAGACTATTAATAATCTTTCATTGTGCAGAAGTATTATAATACAAAAGGCTTCAACACAGAGCGGCACAAAGCGCTTATGTAGGGCCCTATGATTTCCGCAATGCAGAAAATGCGGACGGAATCGTGGAATCCAGTCATAAAAACGGAATTTACAGTTTACCGCGGAATGTCACGGAATTTGTCAAAGTTTGGATGAATTAATCAAAAGTATGTCATTACACTTAAATCAAATCGCGATATGGACTAGTAGGCCTATCTGTAAATATTAAGCCGCAAAAGTCGATTTAAATATGAATCCTGCATGTTCTGTGCGTCTCCATATGAATGGAGCAGACGCGCGGTATTGTTTACTATATAGAGTCTGGGAATGTGTCGTCACAGCGGCAATGCATTCTGGGAATTTAGGTAACGGGAGCTACAGCGGAGACTGGATAATATAGTGAATATAGACGTCGATATTATTTAATGTTTCTATTATTCTACTTAAGATCGCGTTGTAGTGGTTAAGGCTCAGTTTACATCATTTGCCATAGCCCTTTGCACAGCCGGTGTGAAAAACGTGCTTTTTTCAGCCTTAGAAAGCTGAAAAAGCAGAGGTATTTCCTGCAGACATTAATAGATGTCATAGCCCTCCCTTATCGATGTCTGCATGAAATACCCCTGCTTTTGACTAACGCTATGTTGATACAGTAAGCGTTAATCATTCGCGATCTTAAGTTGAAAAACATAAACATAAAATAATAGCCTATAAAATGTCTACATTCACTACGGAACTCGGATGAAAGTTAAACTGAAACTTGGTAACAACTCAAATAATATGGCTTAATAATTTATCTCTGTAGATTTAATACAGTGATTTTCATTCAACTGTAAGCCCTCACACTACAAATAAAAGAAAATCATATATGGAAATATTATCTGTGGCAGCTCTTTGATCCCCGGCCACTTGTTTTTAAGGATTAAGTTTCATTCATTCATTTATTTGATCGCTTGCATCATTGTTCGGCATCTCTAATAGTAAGGAATCTTCAACTTGGTTCATTATTTATTTACATAGCATCCGCAATACACATCGTTTCAAAGCAGCTTACAGTACAGTAGCTGTTACCTCTATAATGGGTTAATTCTTTACACTGAGCAGATTTACTGGACAATATTGAGATATATAACAATGATAAACGATGTTTAAGATCTAGCTATGTATTCTTCCCTTTAAAAAATAGCCACTCTAACTCTTTTGCTACTCTAACCAAAGTGTTTTAGCAGTTAGCCTACATCAGTACCATTGTAGTGAAGGAGACGGAATAATGAATATCTGCAGCCTCTCAGACAAACCACAGAGCAATTTTTATTTATTTTTTTATAAAGAGATTTACATATTAGTCTGTTTTATTCTAAGAATATGTAAGATGGTTTTCAAAAAAATATTAATAGTAAACGGTCTGCTTTTTTCTGTGGTGATTTGCGTGTTTACACTGTGTGCTCCTGAGCCTTACCTAAAAAATTGCGGAACTCAACGCGACGTGACGTAGATTCCCAGACTCTATACACAGCGCGCGTGGCACTCGCGGTGATTTGAGGACATAAATACATGAACATCTCCAGAACTGCTCTGAGAGTCACTTCACGAGCGTCATATCATATACACACAGAACTTTAAAGGTATTCACGGCAACCCGTCAAAATAAAAGTTCGGTTTAACTTATTAAAGACATTGTGCCAGAAATAGGCTATATTACTATTATTTAGTAGAATGTACGTAATACTACTACTACTACTTACTACAACTGTTAAAAAATTTTTATAAAACTTTATTTTTTTAAAGAAATAATCACAAAATATTTTTATTTTAATAGTATATCCCCTTTATTTGCCAAAAATCTAAATGTTTAATTTTTATTAATTAAAATATAAATTAAATCAATGTTTTATGCCTTCATCTGATAACCAGTAAAATTTAAATACACAACACAGAATTTCTGAGGAGGGAAAAAACATTTCATAAGGCTACTGTAAGAATAAATAAAAATTATTTGTATGCATTCAAATAATTAGACATGCTAAAACACAGAATTTGGTAACAATAAAACATAAGGTGAGAAAAAAATAAAACATTTAATACAGCCCTAAACGTCATTTTTGTTACACTTTTAATAAATTAATGTTAAATTGTATAAGTTTCATGATTTTAATTAATTAGACATGCTTTTTGATTAATAACATTTAATTTGACCATTAAAAAAAGAGTCCAGAAAAATTAAAACGGAAAAAAAAAAACGGAATCCAGAAAAATTAAAACGGAAAAAACTGAATTTAGAAAAAAATAAAACGGAATTTGGGAAAAAATAAAACGGATTTCATAGGGCCCTACTTATGCTCATCCCGTCGCAGCGCAGCGCTCCGCAGTCTGCATAGAGAAGTTCAAAGCACAAAAGGAAAGAGATATTGATGAGTAGTTTATTAAATCTGTGCGATAGTTTATTGTGCCTTTTCTTTTAACAGTTTTAAATCTCGGTTATTGTGCGCTCTTGAAGAGAGTTTCATCGTCTTGACTATCATAACCGAACGTGGCACACAGTTTGAATGCTGAATGGAGGATGACAGACAGCCGCAGCGGAAAGAAGAGTTCACGTCAACTTGAATTTAACGACTTAAATATTAATCTGTACCTCACAATGAACTATGGAATAGCTTCAGAACACCTGAAATATACTGCACAAAAATTTTATGGTGCTTTATAATGTATTTGTGCCTTTTGTGGGGCTTAATAATAACAGAATAGTATACGCACAGTATCGGATTTGGATCGGTCTCTTCCGACCAATACCCGATCCATCAGAGAATGCCAGTATCAGAGCCGATAATGCATCCCTAGTCAATGTACATTGTAACCGATTTTTGTAATTTGAACAGTATTTTACTGTAATATGTACAGTAAGATACTGCAAAATGTATATACAGTATTTTACTGTAAACTGCAAAGAATTATGGGAAAATATATGGTCACTACTGTATTCTTTACTACTGTAAATCCATTTACAGTAAACTACTGTAAATTTACAGTAGTGAAGTTGCCCGCGAAAAATTGACCAATGGCAAGGGAAACTTTTATTTACTATTTGGTGGAAGCAGCGGTAAAAGGACAAAAGGGAAACGTTGCACTGTTAACTGGACAAAAAGCTTAGTATATTATTTCTGTTTTATGCAAAACTGAGATATTTTAAGATGTTTTAACTTGTTAACAGCAAACTAACATTATTCATTGTGTCGTTTTTCATGTTGGGAGTTGGGGCCTTTTTTTCTGACTGACGGCCGGATTAACGCCGCCATAACGGTGATAACATCGACTGGTGAGTAAATTAAGGTCACCTATATTAGTCAAAATAAACCTTAGTTAAACCGAGAAACACGTTTGTAGGTTCTGCTGCCCTAACGCAAGTTAGGTAATCTGGCGAGTCCTTACTTAACCTTTACACGAACTAACGTGAAATAACGTTACTGAGGTAAAGTGCATAGGCAACACCACTGTTTTTAAACAGTATTTTCAAGTACTTCTTTTGTTTGTTCTTTTCAAGTTTCTAGTCTAGATTTCATCTGCAACGTCGGAGGTGTATTTTGGAGCCTCTTCTTGTGAATGCCACAGTATCGATGATCAGGGCTGGGAAGGTTACTTTTAAAATGTATTTCACTACAGATTACAAAATACAGATTACAAAAAGTAATCAGTAATATATTTCGTTAGATTACTTAGGTTTAGTAACATAATCTAAATACTTTAGAATACTTTGAAATACTTAAGCTATGTAACACAAGGGAACATATACTTGACGCCTTATTTTTATGTTTTCCAACTCCAAATAAATGTGACATCTACCAGTCATAAGATTTGTTTTCTTTGCATTTTTTTTTATCAACATCAGTTTTCCATCGCATTTCTATGAACAACAAAAAAAAAAGTTATGTCATTTAAAACTACCAATCAATATAAATTCAATTTGAATACAATGAATGGGATTTCGTGCTGTTTCGTGCTGCATTCCAAGCTTCAAAACGAATCCAAACACACCAAACATATCATAAAAGTAGCCAAAACAACTGGCACAGTTCTCCAAGTTATACAATAGATTTGTTTAATGAATGGACCAAACTTTAAGTGATTACTTTATAATCCTCTCTATGGAGAAGCGATCGGCACAAAAGAATCGCTGAGTCAAAATTGACAGGGCTCGTTTCCCAAAGCAACTACGGTCGTAAGTAATGTTGTTGTAGTTCAACGTAATTTAACAACCACAGTTCGCTAATGATGCTTTTGGGAAACATACCCCAGATCTATCCAGTTTAAAAAGAAAAAATAATTTATTATCCTACTTGATGTCTTAACCAATTGATGTGTTTGTTACTACATACCTCCTGTAATTTCAAATCAATCAGATCATTGCACACTGAGATATGTATGAGTCTCCATGTGTTCACACTGTCTGGCGGCCATTTTGAAAGCTGTCTAAAAACTTTCACCAAAAGAAGAGCCCTTTAAATGTACGTTTTTTAGATGTTTAAGCCTTTTTTTGGGGTAAGTTTCACTACTTATTGTAAAATTAAGAGATTAATGTTCAGACTTTTGCATATTACAACCTGGAACTTGGATGTGGGAAATAATTACATTAGATCCAAAAGATAGTTTTAGCAACATAGCGCAGATGCTACAGAACACAGTTAGCTGACTAGCTGTATAAGACTGTGTGCTATGCTAACATATTACTTCACAGGCATTACTGGCTTGTACTTTTACATCCATAATATTATAAATTGACAGTTTATTGCTGGTCCACGAGCCGCAGGGTTTAATTTGGTTTTGTCTGTGTCTGGTTTTTTTTCTCTCAAAGCCGTGAGTCCCATTGACTGACATTATATGACTGACAGACTGCAATGGTTTGAGTTAAAAATCTTTGTTTGTGTTCTACTGAAGAAACAAAGTCACCTACATCTGGGATGCCCTTGCGGTAAGCAGATAAACATCAAGTTTTCATTTTTGGGTAAACTATCCCTTTAAGTTAGCTGTCTATGAACTTAAGGATCACCGGTGTGTTTAACAACCAAAGAATAGGCCTAATATACAACAGAAATACTGTACAGAGGATGCCTTCCTATCAACTAGCTCACATCAACAATTCACAGGTGTCCCATTAGAAGAAAAGTAAAGTCTTTTCTTGTACACATTACATTCAAAGAGGTTTAATATAAGTACCTTTAGTGGATGGGGTCTTGATAAATTCACCTGATTCTTAAGTCACCCCTACACCATGGTGACTGACAAGATCTGTGCAAGGAAGATGAAAAACAGTTTAACACTAGGCTACTTTAAAAATTAATGTCTTAACATGGATTTTTGAAAATGTACCATGTAGTTCCATGGTATTCCTTTAAGTATATTGGTGCATCATGTAAAATGATGATAATTGTATCTATATCGTACAGTAGGCTATATCAAACAAACACACAAGACTTATACTAGCCTATCACTGTACCACAGTAACGCCAAATTGCTTTAAAACAAAGCTAAATATAAAGTCTTAAACACAGTAATACTGAAACGACCTGTATGTCCCCGAATACGTTGCCTTTGCAAATCAATGATTTTTTATTAAACAACGAATTACTTTGTGCGACGCTTGAAACATTGCAAGTAAAATGTATCAAGTTCCAAGTGTTTCTGAACGTTCACTTAAACACATTTAAAAAAAGCTCTTCACATTACCTGTAAATCCGTGATGTTATAGCCTATCCTTTTGTCAACGAGAGCGTGAAACGAGAGCGTGAAATACATTTGTACATGAAAAAACGTTTAAGGAAGTTCCCAAATCTGCTTTCCCAACGTCATTACTGGAAAACACGTGCTTCAAGTTCACTTGACAGCAGGGTTGCCAGGTTTTCACAGCAAAACCCGCCCAATCGCTACTCGAAACTAGCCCAAAACTAGTCCCGCCGACATGAAAAACATCCCGCGGAAACAGTGTTAAAATAGCCCAACTCCACGGGAAAACTGTGAACTTGGCAACACTGCGTGACAGGCAGGAACGGGATGGGTATAAACCTGTTTTTATACAGTCTATGGTATAAATGCAGAGCCATAGAGAGAGAGAGTTGCGACAACTCATGGAGCCGCTCAATAGTTCCCGGAAGTTCGCGCTAATACTATACCGTAGAGGTGCAGCAGAAGAGACCGCTGTGACGAACTTTTAAAAGGTAAGACATTTATAGATACAAATTGTATATTATCAGCACAGCTAATCAAATTGCCTTGTGCATTAAAACGGATCATTATTAGATCATTCCTCACTTAATTAGTAGATTTACGCGATGTTATTCATTCTCTACATGCAATTTCATACATCGTTGTGTAATTAAGGTTTTTAAACGTGATTTTTGCTGGTGGGGAGTTATTTAATAGACTTGGATTTATTGCAAAGGATGCTGATGGACCTAAGTGAGAATGAAAAGTTTCAAATAGGTAAGCAGTTTTCATTTCAGAATTATGCTAGACTAAATTTTCAAAAATGTATTATATTATATACCACTACTATTGTATAGAAGTAATCACAGTAAACCTGTACATTATTACTGTATTTTATACTTAAACGTCTTAGCAGCTATAGAAGTACTGTGTTGAAGGAGCAGTGATGCCACAGGTCTGAAATGTGATGGAGCATCACTTAACCACCATTTCTCCTGTGTTTTTCTCCTTCTCTGTCTTGCTCAGAACAAGAACCACCTGAAGACTCCCTGTAATGAGATATCACCCTCACACTGAGTCTCTTCACTGGGTTTGGCAAGTCTCTCCCTGTTCTTTGTGAAAAAGTGGCAGTTCCCAAGTATGATTACATCACATTTTGTTGGTGTAATCTATAGATTGCTCCTGCTGACTATATCCAGCCTCTCATGAAGACTTCAGATGACCCAACACTTGTGAAGAGATGACGCCAACCCTTGAGAGGACTTCAGATGAAGCTGACTCTGAATAAACATACAAAAATGCTAAATTTCCTTGCATTGTAATGATCACATCATGTAGCCATTGCTTTAATTTGTTCATTGTTTCTGTATACATGTTTCATTGTTTCTGAATACATGACGTCACGTAACTGCATGATTTGTATAGCCTAATTTTAGAACATTTCTGCCATAGGAACATTACTTTGACACCGTTACACCTGTGAACAGAACTCTTATTTGTAATATAGAAACATTCATTTTCTGTAAAGCTGCTTTGAAACTATGTGTATAATAAAAAGTGCTATACAAATAAATGTGAATTATT
>JAFVLL020027317.1:44611-59937 GCA_021397915.2 Tor tambroides
AAAAAAAAAAACAAAAAAAAAAAAAAACTTATTTTAAATTGTAATAACTTTTCACAATATTATGGTTTATACTGTATTTTTGATCAAATAAATGCAGCCTTGGTGAGCATAAGGGACTTCTTTCAACAACATCAAAAATCTTTGAAAACTTTTGAACAGTATGTGAAAAAGAAAGAAAACCCGAACAATGGAAAATAAGAGATACAGTAGAAAAGACGCCAGCAATTATCTTACCGAGCAGGTGAGTGCATTCTTTCTCTTGGCACAGGAATCTGAGGAATTTGAGTGTCAGGATCTCCTAAAGCCACAATTAACAGACAAAAAGATTTAACAAATGTAAAACATGTAAACACCACGTAAGAGTGTGATCAGCATAATGTTAGGACATTTTTATGAATGCAGACGAGATCAGCATCAGTGCTCACCATTGACAATAGGGCTTTCAGAGGGTCTGGGTGGGCGTGGTCTGGGGACAGGGCGAGGAGCAGGGGTGGGCTCAAATACCCGTCTAGGTGCTGGAACAGGTCGACCCTCTGCTGCAGTGCTCTTCACTGATGTTGTTGGCTTGTCACCATTGGCCCCATCAACAGCTGGCTGGTGGTCCTCTTGTTGTGTGTCCTGATCCTCCTCTTCAGATTCATCAAAAGGATTTGGTGGACTAGAAGAACAAGGTGCTCCATGCTCTGTCTTGACTTCTGATCTGCTATCTGGCTGCTTAGTTGATGCTTTTTCTATTTCAGTTATTTCCTCTTCCTCTCTCTCCGGTGTTATCTCAGCATTGCTGTGTAATGTTTTAGATTCTAAACTCCTATTGTTTGGGTCCTCTGGGCTTGTGGAGGTTAATTTGGCTAGTTTATTACTCAGATCGGAATGACCATTCTGACTGGCATCTGAGGCAGATCTGGTGAAGTGGTGTGTGCAAACTAATGATCCAGGATCTTCTGTGAACTTGTAAGAGCCAGGTAGTAAAGTTCTGCTGCATTCCCTACATCTAAGATAAAATCAAAAATTTTCACAAAAACGATGACAGTAGAGGGAATCATAAATAATGTTATTTTTAAGCTTTCAATAATAGAACAATGCAGATGCCGATGTTACGCTAGGCAGCTTGACCAGTCACCTGAAGCAGTTCCGATGATAAAGTTTGCCATCAACGAGGATCCTCTGAACCAAGTGAACATGCTTTCCACAGACTGAACAGGTGCTGCTCAGAGTACTGCGTTTTGGTTGGCTATCTGCACCAGACTACATAGCACCAAAATCCAGGTCGAGAATAGAAGGTAAAAAAAACAAACAAAAAAAAAAAACATGGAAAGGTAGAAGAAAAGATGGTAAGAACCACTGATGTTTATTTGGGAGCATAATACTTTGGACTAACTACATGCATACTTAACATTATGGCATTAGAAAATTGGTACAAATTTCTTCAACAAACGAACAATGCAAAAAAAAAGTTTTACTTTGAAAACACAGGATGACAATACAGATGCTAATGTCAAAAGTAACGCATTGAGAAACTAATTTTACCGATGACATGAATTTACTGACCCGTCAATTTTATTGGCTAGAAGAGAGAGAAATGGAAGGAGGTATAACAATAAAGAAAATGAGGAGAATTCTGTCTGTAAATGGGAGGTAAAAGGAGGATCGGGGAACATTTCTGGAGAAGCAAAATTCTCTGAACTCCAAAAACCAAATATGTGATTTGGCTCTGACTGTTGATTTCATAAATTAATTAGAGAATATGGCAATAGCAGAGTATTTTGCTCTGAATACATGGACTCAGGCCAAAATGAGATCTCACTGCTCTCCATCTTGTGTTGTAATAACAAATTCCACTCCATTCATGGTGCAACAGCAAATCCTTAAATGTGGTTAAAAGTGTGAATTTTTTGGAAAACGTGTCTGTGCGCATACAGAGTGTTGTTAGGTCTACAGCCACCCAGATAATCAGAACAAGAAAATGTCTGTTTTTTTTAAAAACAATGCTGTCTTTACCTCAGTCTGAGCGTCACGGCCCTCTGGAGGAGCAAATGCTCTCTTTATAGCTGGTTTGATGTGACCAGGACCACCATGGCTCTTTATGTTTGTGGAGACAGCTAAATAGAGGATAAAAACATTTTTTCTACATTAAATGTACTAATTCAAAGAATATACAATACAATTTGAGTTCTATTGACAGCATGGCAAACATTCTGTCAATTACACCAGAAAAATAGCTTAAGTACAAACTTGATTTTTTTTAAACTTGATTTTTTTTTTTCATAAACCTAAACATCAAAAAACAAATCTGGACAAGTAATTTGCTCAAACAGCAAAGCTGGTTTGTTTACTTGCACCACCCATTGGTTAATACCCTGTAAATCAGTTCAAACCACGCCATGCTAAACAATGAGTCCTAAACAAAAGTCCATGAATCCTAAAAACTGCAATCCAGTGTGAGGCGTAATGCAAACCAAATCATTCTTATTCAACACAATCAGGTTTGGAAATTAAATGTCAAAAAGAACCTAGTTCTTTCTGTTTTCACTGGATCTCTTCTTTTCCATTTATTTTATTTACTGCAATGTGAGACTGCTTAAATGAAACAAGTGTTATAATACCTTAGCCAATCACTTGCACTTTCAGTAACACTTGCAGTGTTTTGTGACATCACATGCATTCCCTACATACAGAAATATGCTGCAGAAAAAACACTGCAGCACTGTAGTCATTTCGCATCTGCGACTGAGTTTTGTACAAAATAGACTTGAATTTTAATCTTAATGGATTGGCTCATGAGAGTAATTTGTATGTGACTGACACTACAGACAGAATGTGCTGTAAATTTTTGATTTACTAAGCATTGGGGGAGATTAAAAAAAGGCCCCAAACCCATTGCAGTTGTCTGTCTGTGTGTGTAAATAAAATGTTAGTATAAGACAGCATATTTATTTGCAGTTTTCAATACTCACTGTGAGATTTGTTGGTGAAGTAGTTGTAATACTGAGATACATAGGTGATGATGCTCAATCTGTCAGGCACGCTCATGGACACCATGTCTTCTGGATCCAGCAGGGCTGGAATACCCAACTCACTCTCAGCAACCTCAAACGCCTTTGAAACAACAAAAAAGAGAGGTCACATAACAGCAGAGCATAAACAACCAAAAACAGTGAATAAACAACATAATTATGGCACAAACTGTAATACTAAACACAAAAATAAAAAAAATAGTGTCTTGTTTTTCATAATGATGTTGTCCATAAGCTTTTAAAAAAAGCAGGTGACAGCAATCAACATCTATTTTATCAATAATAACAACCACATGAAATGTTATAAAAAATACTTACAGTAACTACCAGGACCTACACTAACTGTAAGTCTATGGCTCTACAGTTTACAGTTAACATTTTGGCATTTATATTTTGGAGCTTTAGTCAATGTCAACTTACATTTAAGATGGTTTTATAAACATTTAAACATATTAAGGAAAATACATTAATCTGTACACAGTAGAAACTACACATCTGGATTTTATATATATATATATATATATATATATAAATCAAACTTTAGTCAGTGTACACATTTACACTGCTGTTTCTGCAAAGTCACAAACAGACAAAAAATGTGATTTATAATTTAAGCTCAACTAACAAAAAGCAAGTATTACTCTGTCATGTGACTGACACAAACATATAGGTGTTTTGCTGCAACCACTTCCTCTTTCAAGAGCAGTACTGAAAAAGAACACAATTTAAGAACTGTCAACAGTTAACTGCTGATTCTGCCTAACAGTACATATTAAATTATAATCATACCCTGCCTAGATTTAATTGCTTTTGGTCAGTGGTTTGTGTGATACTCACCAGACGGTTGTTCTCAAAGACATTTTCTTTTGAGAGGGAGTCAAAATCTCTAGGGGATAAAGAAACAGAAATATGTTTAGCAATATCAGAGTCATACATCACAAAAATCACAATGTTTTTAAAAAATATATATGGGAATAGGTGCTAATTCACTCCAATAAGTAACCATTTGATTTTTTGTGTGTGACTTGCGTGAATCTCATTTTATATGTAATTTAGAAAAAATGTCAGTGAATCAGAGATCAGAGAATAAACAAAACACACAAGGCTGCACTGCCAGTGATGCTTAGATCGTATCAATAATGGTGCCATTATTTCCAGTTAAAAGAAAGTCTTTATCAGTTTCGTGTCAGTGCTGTGTTTGTTCTTTTCTAATTTGCTGTCAACTCATAAGTCACTAGTTCAATGCACGCACCCCAAAGATTTATCTAGAAAAGGCAAGCTTAAAGAATGAGACACAGAGAGTGTTTGGGAACCTGCTCTGATGTATCAGAAAACTGTATGTTGGTTCATTTACAAAATGCCTCTTTATTCACCTAATTTTGCAGAGAAGCAAAATGCCGGTGAATGGCCTATTCACATCAAGAGTGAAACAAAATATGTGGCTGGCTTAAGGAAACTCAAATTCACGCCTGTACAATAGAGTGCAAAGTTTGGTATGTTTTGTTTGAGGAATACTTAATCTGTTTTTGTGAGACAGACAAGTAAAAACAGCTGTTGCAGAAATCACCTGTCTGGCATCTATATTTAAGCAGCACATTCAGTACATTTTACTGTGAGTGTAATCTGATCCCTATTCATATATATTTTTTCTTTTCTTAAAATGAACTGTACGCATTAATGTATAGAACAACAAAACTTTAATAAAAAATTTTTATGTCCTTTTAGTATACTGACTAGTTTTCTTGAACTCAGCAGAGTGACACTAACTGAGTGTGAGTGTCTCCAGCATGACTCAACATGCCCATCACAGCATCACATACAGTACAACATGTGATCTACCCAGCAAATAATGACTGACAGCCTGAGGAATCTAGAACAAGTGATTAAATCTGTGGCTTTGTGTTTTGTGACAGCAAAACATGAAGTGGGAAAATCAAAAGGTTAGATACATTGTGCAGCACATTATCGAAAGAAGCCTGGTTAACCCAGGTAAACTGATGTGTGCTGCGATGGTTCACTGTTGAACCTCGAAGACACTGTTGTGAAACTAGGCTTCATTCACCCAGATGGAAATCATATTTAGTGTCTGAAAAATCACTATCCTATTCCCTACATAGTGCACAGCTATGTGCCTTTCATAGAAAAAAGTAAATGAGTGAACAAGTGGCCAATTTAAAATTTAGATTTAGTCTGAGACAGTTGGGATTTCTAATTTAAAGGGGAAGGAATATTCTTGTCTAAAAGCAAATTTTGCATATTAAAACTAGTTTTGTCAGCATTTAGAATTACACTAGAATACAGATAAAATTGAATTGGCACATTAAAAGTAATACAACTTTTTTGTATTAAGCCTTTATCTGCTGACGTGTCTTAGAGTTGAAGTAACATTTAATAATAGCAATTAAATTATATGAAGCTTTTGGTTTACATTTTAAAATGAAGTTACATTTACTAAAATTAATATCTCTTTATTTCTCATTGTGGTGCTATTTAAATTCACATTCACACTGAAATACAGCCGAGGTGGTCACGGTATAATTGTTTAAATTCTTCATTATGTTCATATAACGTTTCATCAACAAAAATAAAAAAATATTTTATCGTACGATGAACATATGTATAAAGATATTGGTCTGGCATGAAGGTTTGGAAATGACGACTGAATTTCCATTTGGACCAAACAATTCCCGGTGTGAATCAAACTGCGTGTCACTTCCTGTTTACTTAAAGTCACACCTAACAATAGCACAACACAACCTACAATTCCATTAATCATGTAAGGAAACAGTGTTTCCATTAGTTAAAGCTGTCCTGAAATAAGAGGGCATTTTATGAGGTATGTTATCTTCAGAGAAGTGGGAAATGCAAACAAATGAGTGTCAAAGAAGTGCTCACATGAGATCAGGTCTGTGTCTGTGGATGATGGCACAGAAAGCCAGTCCATCTCTGAAGGATGAAGACATGTTTGTAATGTCCACATTATTGTAACTTTCACACTGGTTCCTGCACCAGTCCTGCAAAGCTTTCAGAGAGCCCATGTTCGAGATTCCAAAATCCACACCTATAGCCTGCTCCTGAAATACACATGAAGACCCAAGAGTTCATGAAAGACCCTCTTCCACATGTCTCTGTCCGGTACAGTTAGATCCTGCTGTCTGAATTCTGTACGATCTCATTCGATCAAAGTAAGCAGTACGGATTCGACCGTAACGTTACTCCGAAGAAAAAAAAAATCAGCACACACGAATGGAGTCAAACTCCAACTTTAGTTACAGGCTTGAATGTCCGTCTTTTAAAATGAGACATCAGTGATATTTCGATTTGCGGCGTTCAACTTCAAAAACGATACACAGTGAAAGGAGGATATAATAGGCCTAACAGTTAAATATTCTTTTAGGCGTAGCTTGCACTGACGAATTTGGTGTACAGACGCGTCTAGACGCGTACAACCAATAATTTCCTTGTCAAAATAAAAGTCATGCCCTATGTCCCATCAAAAACTAATTAGTTTAATCCCATTTAAACACTAACAGTACGTGTTTAAAACCGTACTGGTATGAACAAAACACAATACTAACTGAATGAAAATTAGTTATATATATATATATATATATATATATATATATATATATATATTAAAACTATAAAATTATAAAATATAATATTATTCATATTACAAAAGATTATAATAATAATAATTATAATAATAATTTCCACCAAAACCAACAGATTTTCTTCAAATTTACAAGTATACTTGTTTACCAAACAGACAACAATGTACCTCCCGTACACTCATTCACTAATCCCTGCCTATAGTGCATGGCAGTGTTGCAAGGAATGAAGTGATCGAATGCGGCAGCTGACTTTACTGTGAGTCGAAGAGCTGGAGCTGACGCAGAAATTACTGTATGTATCCTACGCCACCCAGTGGCAAAAGCCTAAAGAAGCCGTGTTTAAAATGTGTTTAATTTTAGTACAACCATTACATTAGAGCACATTCGTACCCTACTACATAATTTATTTATATTTATTGTATCACTTTTCATTTCAAAGAATGATTTAACACTTAAGTAACCTAATTTATAAATTGTATAAGTCTATATTCAGTGAGCTGAAGTTATTTAGGTCTTAGGCTACTGGGTGATTTATAAACAAGTAAGAATACTTTTAAATAAATTATGAATGTAATTGGAAGCCAATGTAAAGACCTGAGGACTGGAGTGAAATGCTCACATTTTCTGGTTCTGGTCAGAATCCTCTGATATGTCAGTCCAGCAAGCACTGTTACTGATACCATAGGCGTACTGTTTCTTCCAGGGGTTTGCTATCAATTGCCTCAAAACCAGACATAGCAACTAATTTCTTTTGTGGTGTGGTGGAGTCTGTCCAACCTCAGAGCAACATGAGGACAAGCTGATTGGTTTTCTGATATATTATTGATCTTTTCAGAGAAAAATGATACAAACTCATTGAATTTGCTGTCAGAGAGAATTTCACTGTTCAGAGGAAATCTGAAATTGGGGGCCTCTTAACCTCTCAACTTCTAAGATATCAGGAGGACGTCAAAAGGGTCTGCAAATATGCTTGTCAAAGATATAGCCTTCATAAATAACACTTTAGTGTTTTCATTTATGTACCTTTTTTGACAGACAGATCTACTATTTTTTTTTTTTTTTTTTTTTTGGAAAAATGGAAAGATAGAATTAATGAAATGGGTAGAAAAATAGAAATATGATCTCACCCACATTCCTAGTTGTTTTTCTTCCAAGCAAGTGATGGCAGCTTTATGATTATAATTGAAAATTGAATTGTCATTTTACTTTGCCAGCTAACATTTGAAGTGGACAATAACTTTTTTATAATCTTTATTATAATTGCTACATTAAATTTAATCATTGAAAAAAAACCCTATACATTAGAGAAAACCGTTACTTATATACCCATCATAAAAAAATCACTTATAATAATCGCTTTTTATTTTTCCTCTTTCCTACTACTTGTTTCACTCCTGTTTCAGTTTTTATAACCATTTCTTACTTTGTGTAAGTAAGTTGTTGTTGTTGTTTTAAAACGTGTGTTTGGCTCAGTTTTGATGTCTGTATTGGTTATTAACTTTTAGTTTTATTTAATTTTAGTTATTTTAGTACTTCATACTACATGGTAATGAAATAATATATATATTGAATTTATTTTTATATGTATGTATATGTATATGTGTGTGGCTGTACATACACATGTCCTTGTTTGTTGGTGTTTGGCTTAGTATTATGTTAGAAGCATTATTATACTCATACCTTTTGTTGTTTTAATATTTTGAATTGTTTTTAGCTTTATTTTTATTTTTTTTCAGTGATACAATAGTTTCAATTAGAGTTTCAATTTGACATGGCAAGGAAGGAACTACAACTCCACCAGGATGATAGTAGTGATTAAAATAACCTTGAGAGGAACCAGTCTTCACCGGTGTTGGGTATTTAATACAATTGCTTCTTCCTCTCTTCTACACTCTAGGGCTTTTCACACTTGAAATTGTTAACCCTGGGTCATCCTAAACCCCGGATAAACGGAATCCTGGGTTATCTGTAATCACGTTCCACTGCTCGCCACTATAAGTTAACTGTTGATAGGTATTCATTAACAATTGTTTCACTGTACATTCCTAAGCCCGGTAAACGTTCTTATCTGCGGTGTCTGTCACACCAGTTGAACAAGAACAGCGGGCAACCTGTTTACGGCTTTTCCACGTCTTACCAGTTGTGCAGTACGATTATGGCCTCGCCGGCGCCAAAGGCAAGAAAACAAAGACTAAGATACAAAAGAAAGAAAACATGGGAGCAGAAATGTATTTAAAACTTGTTAGATTTTTTTGACAGATGTGCAAATATTCTCGTTCACGCGCTTTTTCCATCTTTTGACATTTACTTTTTGTCACCGGCTGCTGTTTACCACAACGCAGGTTTCCTGCGTTCAACGTTGTTGTGACATGAGCCTCGCGCCATTTTCTGATTGGCTGTCTGTTGCCAAGCGTCCAACAGCAACAAATGGCTGTCCGTTTCACACTGGATAAACCAGCACCGCAATGCGGTAACACCGCAAATGCAGTGCTAGCTATCCGAACTGGAGTTCATAACCCCGGGTAAAAAGCGGTGCTAACACCGCATTCAAATTGCAGGTGTGAAACGTGTCTTTACCCGGGGTTAAAAGCGGTGTTTCGAACGATGATAACCCGGGGTTAAGTGCAGTGTGAAAAGCCCTTCTGTATACCATTTGCATTTCTGACCCATTCCACACTGAAAATAAATTCTTTGAAATTCCTGAGGTCCTAAAAACCTCCACAAGCAGATACTAGAACAGGGAGTATTAGGTACTCTAAAGTAGGTGCCCTTAGGCTGTAAATGGTATAAAATGACACCAGTCCATTCTAAATAAGGTTTTATATAAAAGAAAATCTCAGCTGTTGTCACAGCCTATAAAAGAAGGGACCTGACAGTCAGTGTTCAGAAGGTCATTTGGCATGCTATACAATCTTCACCTACAGCTTTATTGTTTGGTGGGTGCTGGTAAGAGCAACCATGTAGGCTGAGTGCTAGAACTGGTCTTTATATAAATGGTTATATAAAGATCGTTCATTATCAAAACAAGTCTAACATCTTCCCCTTTGAACAAAGACCTTTTTTTAACCATTTCATCTCACAACTGTCGCCTCCTTCTTGTGAAACATACAGAACATACAAATGTGGTTCAAATAACCTACCACTAGAAGGTGATACTGGCACATTTAACAAATTTGGTATATAGCTATTTATTTATTTTTTAAGTATCAGAGGCTCAAATCTCACTTTAGGAGAAATATTAGATTAAATTTTATCTAACTTAAAATCAGCACATTTTAAACCCTTTAAATGATTTTGGTCTGCCCCACCTCATCTTGACCTTTTTGACTGTATCCAACAATTAAAGACATGCAATAAATAATGTTAAACTGATATATTTATTTCGATGTAGTAGGCTATGCAACTAAACTTATGTATGAACTAATTGGCAATACTGTTTCATTTGTGTCCCACATTTTGCATGCAACAGTTATTTCCCTCCATTACAAATTTGGCAAAGGTTATAGTATTGACTCAGTTTTTTTGTGTGTGTATGCATATGTATGCAGTAAATAAATAAATAAATAAAACTGAATACGAATTCATTGGTGGTAGTCCCTGTGTAAGGAGATTTTTTATTTTTTATTTTTTTTATCTAGGCTATATGACTTGCTGTGGTAAAAAGGATGACAAAGTCCAAATAGACACTTTTGGTCATAATATATTTGTGAATGTGACTCTTTGTGAAGCATGGTCCAGCCTATTAAATAATTATTGTCTTTACACATATAATGAGGGAGGATAAAATACTGACACTGTACCTCATAAAATTCGGCAGTAACACAAGGGCCAGAATTAACTGGCAAATTGTATTAAAGATGCACTCAGCAACTGTCATGTTGGGATGCATTTCTCATAAACGATCGTAAGCCACAGTAGATTGTAGAGACCATTGGTGCCAATGGTTTCTATGATCTTTGTAGGATTATAATCCTTTTAGGAAACAAACAGCCATTGCTAATATAAGGCTCATCTTGGATTTATACAGGCCTAACTAGTGGGGTAGGTGCAGCTTTATACGAAATCTAAACATTTTAGTTGTCAATGCCATTGTTGAGTTTTTTATTCCAATGACAGGGGTGTTATACAAGATCTATTTTTTCCTGTCACTCCTTTAGAGCGTTACAAACATTTTTTTAACGACAGTTATTTATAATTTAGTCTGGTAGGCTATGTATACTTCAGAAACACTGCTTTGGTTTCCAAAGTTGTACGATTTTTTATTTTTATTTTTTCAAATCATTGGTTCGGAGTCGTACACTGAAGTTTTAGAATATTTAAACACGACACATACCAATTTGGGATTAAAAACAAAACAAAACAAAAAAAACTTTTATTTCGAAACTCCGCACTCCTGTCCAGTTGGTGGCAGTAATGCAATAATAGCTGGTTTGCCAACCGCCAAACAAACTCCATACAAAGAAAAAGAAGAAGATTTACAGCGAGCTGTACGGGTTGTAGTTATCACATTCACAGTGAATTTTTCCTATTATAAGCAGTAATCATGTCTGAGGACAGAGCTGAACGATCAGATGGACGGATAGTGAAGATGGAGATTGACTACAGCGCTACTGTAGATCAGCGGCTGCCTGAGTCTGAGAAAATGGCCAGAGTAAGTGTGAATGAGAGGCTGAGTCATGCTGCGTGCTAAAGCTAGCGTTCATCAAATCATTCCAGAATTAAACTAGATGAATGATTTATTTATTATAAACCTCTGTAGTACGTTTAATTGAAATGTTTATTATGCAGACATAAACATCTCAGGAAACTGCTGTCTAAGTAGACATTTGACTAAGTTTTTAGCCATAGATACTTCACCATTCATATTTCATCTCTAATAAACATTTACTGCGGAATGCACAGTGATTTGAGCTTTAGCTTTAACATGCGACAGAAAAACCCTATAATAATGTTCTGCTTTTGTTTTAAGGATGGCAGACTGCAGGAGGCCATCGAAAGTCTGCTGTCACTAGAGAAGCAAACAAGAACTGTAAGTATCCCACTGTGATCATTTCATCTGTTTAATGGAAGATTGAATTTATTAGCTCTTAAAGTGTTCTGCATTGTTTGCATGTGTCACGTCTGTCCAGGCTTCAGATATGGTGTCCACCTCCAGGATCTTGGTGGCTATAGTTCAGTTATGCTATGAAGCCAAAGACTGGGATGCTTTGAATGAAAACATCATGCTACTGTCTAAGAGAAGAAGCCAGTTGAAGCAGGTAGGAATACTGTTTTGAACATATCATGGCCTAATAAAACTGTACTTCAACTACCTGTACCAGCAGCCTGTCATTTTAAAAACACATCTACTTATTTAGGTAACACATTATTTAGGTATTGTTGGAGAATATGCAGTGATAATAAATAAAAAAAAATATCAAGGACAAGTACAGCAATTCAGTCAAACAGCTCTAACAATTTATGTAACGATGAGTCTTTGGACGATACAGTGTGCTAACATGTTTTTTTTTGTTTTGTTTTGTAGTTTTGTTTTGTAGTTGGTTAACTAAGAAAAAGCAACAAGTAAAATGCTTGATCTCTAATTTTTTTAAATGTGTTGTATTATCGTTGATTTCCTAGGATGAAATACGTGGTTATAACGTTCTCTAAATTTTCCTTTACAGGCTGTTGCAAAGATGGTACAGGAATGTTATACATATGTTGATGCTGTGAGTGACCTGTCAATCAAACTCCGACTCATTGACACGCTACGCACCGTCACTGCAGGAAAGGTCTCCACTTCCTGTTTTTAGCTTTATCTGTACCAGATCTATTTCTTATGAGCTCACTCACTCTTCTGTTGTAATGATCAGCTTTACACTTTATTCATGCTGCATATATTTGTAGATATATGTGGAGATTGAGCGTGCCAGGCTGACTAAAACATTGGCACATATCAAAGAGCAAAATGGAGACGTGAAAGAGGCTGCATCCATTCTGCAGGAACTGCAGGTGAGTGTTAGTGAGAGATTTGCTCATCTGCTCCATTTTCATGCTCTTAAGGCCTATTCAAACTAAATGTGAATATTCATTAGGTCAACATTTCTGATGTTCATTTTCAGAGTAAATTTTTCATCTAATTTGTATTTTATTTCATTTCAGTTTATCTTCTATATAAATGATTTTTTATAGTTTTAGTTAATGACAAGTGTCTTTCTTTATGAACTCATTTAAAAGCATGTGTTAGTGTGAGATTGTGCTTACTTTTTTATAATTTGTTTTATTCAATGTCATCTTATACAAAAATCATATTTTATAATATACAGCTATGATGGTATTTTTCTTTATGTGCAGTATTTATATAACTATTATATATAATCTTGGAGTGTATGATCTAAAAAGAGCAGTTAGTTGAATTTTTTTAATTTGATTAAATAGTTGCTTTAAGAAGCACATTTACTGATAAACGAGCATTCCTGATTTTTGAAATGTTATCAACCATAAACATATGTTGATTATGATGTAATCATCACGTTAAAGTTAAACGTGTGCTCTTTCTCAGCCTGAATTTGTTTCCTTTAACCTGGTGCATTCACACTTGGTTTGAATAGACATTTCTCAACATTCCAACTCTCTGCAGGTGGAGACATATGGATCAATGGAGAAGAAGGAGAAGGTGGAGTTCATTCTGGAGCAGATGAGGCTGTGCATTGCTGTCAAGGACTACATTCGAACACAGATCATTAGCAAAAAGATCAACACTAAATTCTTCCAGGAGGAGGGCACTGAGGTGTCATTCTTTTTCTGAAGAAACTTCTGTTCTTGTTTTCTATTTTCTGATTTCTTGTCAGTTTATAATCTTTTAGTAACTTCTTTACAATCTTTCAGTTTATAATAAGTTTATAATCTCTGTGGGTGGTGTGTTAAATTTTTCCATTTATATAACCGTTTGATTTTCTTTCATGTTTAGGATTTGAAACTGAAAAATTATAATCTGATGATTCAAGTTGATCAGCACGAGGGCTCCTACCTGTCCATATGTAAACATTACAGAGCCATATATGACACACCCTGTATCCTGGAAGATGCCTCCAAATGGCAGCAGGTACCTTTGTATTTGCATTATAATTTTTGTCTTGCTTATTCTTTTTAGCTTTGCTGTTTACCTTAGTAATACAAAGAAACATCGTCACTTCATTTGTAATATAGTGCTTTTTAATACTGAAAATGTTTCATGTATCTTAAAGGCTCTGAAGAGTGTGGTGCTCTATGTGATTTTGGCACCCTATGACAATGAACAGTCTGATTTAGTTCATAGAATCAGCATTGACAAGAAACTGGAGGACATACCCAAATACAGGTAACCACTCAAAACATACTGGGGGTTTCAAGTTCAGGGATGTGACTGGTTAATTGCTGAGTCTCATACATGTTAGGTAGAAGAATGTGTCCCTCTCTTGCAGGGATCTCCTGAAACAATTCACCACCATGGAGCTGATGCGCTGGTCATCTGTAGTGGAGGATTATGGAAAGGAACTGAGGGAGGGTTCCATGGGAACTCCGGACACTGATGTCTTCACCTACTCAGAAGAGGGAGAAAAGAGATGGAAAGATCTGAAAAACAGAGTGGTAGAACATGTGAGTTGGTCTTATTTTTGCTGAAATGGGAATCCTAATTGTTTATATCTGTTTTTAGCCTGTCACTCTCTTAAAAGAATAATTTAGATTTGGGGTGAATTTTCATTAATTATTATTGTTTATTCAAAACCCATGACTGACTTCCATGGGACACAGAAGGATGATTATAAAGTGTTGCACTGGTTGCTCTTTTCCATGCACTTACAGAGAACTGACACTGAGGCTTTCAAGCTTCAGTATAGACACAAAATGTTATAAATTTGGGCTAATGAACTCTATATAAATAAGCCATGCAATAGCTTTTTACGAGGATCAGACCAAAAATTAAGATGATCATGTTAGGGCTGTATGTTGCGTTAAAATATATTTAAATGATTGTAAAAAAAAATAAAAAAAATAAAATCAAAATACCAGTATTTAGAATAATATTATTTCTTTAACATCTTAATTTCAATGTAATTTTTTTTTTTTTTTGGCAAAAAAAGGGAAATAAAACTAGAAATGAACTAATCTAAATGTGTTTAGAACTATGTTTTGTGTTGTCAGTTTCATGCCATTGCTAACTGATAACTGTCTGTCTCTCCATTACCAGAACATCAGAATAATGGCGAAGTATTACACAAGCATCACGATGGGAAGAATGGCAGCCCTGCTCGACCTCTCTATTGATGTGAGTTCTGTAATGAAATAATATATAATTTACTTGATGCTTGATGTTATGCTTTCTTTCTTGCTTTCTTTCTTTCTTTCTTTCTTTCTTTCTTTTAAATCAAGGCTTTGATGCAATCTCTCTCTCTCTGTCTCTCGTCTTAATAATAGCTAATCAAAATTTAAGACATTTCAACAAATGTTGACAACTTAAATGTTTGTTCTTTTTGTAGGAATCAGAAGAGTTCTTATCTAACCTGGTGGTCAATAAGACCATCTATGCGAAAGTGGACCGCCTCGCTGGTATCATTAATTTCCAGCGGCCTAAGGACCCTAATGATCTTCTGAATGACTGGTCTCAAAAACTGAACTCTCTCATGTCTCTGGTCAACAAAACTACTCATCTCATTGCCAAGGAAGAGATGATCCACAA
>JAFVLL020027319.1:0-11379 GCA_021397915.2 Tor tambroides
ATTTAGGAAATATTTACTCTATTGCATTTAATTTATGGTGATTTCATTTAAAAAAAAAAAAAAAAAAACTATTTTCTTATTTAATTTTATTAGAAATAGTGAAATTTACAAAACTCAAAAGATTTGGTTGCATTACAATGATGGGACATTTTAGGTAAAACAAAAAATAATACTAAATTAAATATTATTGTTTATATATTTATTAGTGTATATATAATATAATTTAATATAATATATGAATTATTAATAATAGCATTATTCATACAAATAATATTTTGGTATTTATTGTGTTGTTTTATGCTGATATAAATGATAAAATCTACAATTTTTTTACATACTATCATTTTTACATAGAATAACATTCACAATAATGAAAAATACAAAATATCCAAATGCATTTTGATAACGTGAACTTTGGAATAAATGTGCTTAATTGTCATGAATGAAAATGTCACCATGGAAAAATCTTAATTGTTCTAAAACAAACAAAACAACAACAAAAAAAAAGAATAAAAATACAAAATATAAAGATTTTGGGGAAAAAAATATGACAGTACAACTACAAACTACAATCTGTTACCGATTGAGAGCCTGATTTAACGTGTATGTGTGCGCTCACACACTGAATGATCTGTTTATTATGGTTTATGACAGGGAAAATCATGAGACCTGGACAGAGGAATGTCATGAAGCTAAAGCAAATACAAGCAATAAAGGTGTGTAAGTGACTGACGCACGAGCTCCCAGCAGCCCTTGCACCATGTTTACCCAGTGTTACAAATGACAAGACGCGAACAATACTGGCATTTCCACTGATAACGCCGATTTTCTCCTGTGTGAAACTGCGGCGGTTTCACAGAAGTGATCAGTCAAAGAGGAAACAAGGTGTCAGTCTGACAGCTGCAGACTCCCACAAACGCTTCCTGGGGTCAAAGGTCATGTGCAATCTGACGCCTGAAGCAGGGAAGTGGTTTATTAGGTGCTCAGGTTGGTCACTGAACCCTAGTTCTTGAGCTGAAACTGATAGTGGCATGACTGTAAAGTTTAGTATTAGTTTAGATACTACACACTACGCTACAGCAAATACACAACGACAAGCAGGAAAATTGTCACACGGAGCAAATTAGGAGTGAAAAACTGAAACATAGCCCCAACATTGTGTACGTGGGATTTCAACAGAGCTTTTAATAAGATCTGCTGATCTTTAAATCCTTCTCATATGCTCCAATTCCTCAAATGTTACCGCTTCTGTGGGAACGCAAATTTGTTTCGGTTTAATCCGGTTTACTTGCCACTTTTTTGTGGTGTTCACAATTAACTTCATGATCCAAGAAAACAAGTGATTGTAAAAGTAACAGGATCCTTTGCTAAATGACACACATATTTAGCTTTTAGCATAAGGCAGATTCATATATCAGACAGATTTTTTTGTTTGTTTTTTGAAAGAAAATAATACTTTTATTCAGCAAGGATGCATTCATTTGATCAAAACTGGTGGTAAAGACATTTAGCATTTATTATGCACTATTAGCATATTAGAATGATTTTTGAAGGATCATGTGTGACTGAAGACTGGAGCAATGAGGCCGAAAATTCAGCTTTGCGTCGCAGGAGTAAATAACATTTTACAATATATTCACATTGAAAACAGTCATTTTATTGATCAAATAAATGCAGCCTTGGTGAACAGAAGAGACTTTTCAAAAACATTACAAAAACAACTGACCTCCAATTTTGAACAGTAGTGTATATACACTAGTAATACAATATTTTCTTCAAAATATCTCATTTTTGGTTCCATAGGAGAAAACAAGTGTACACTGAGTGTACATAAATGACTAAAATGTTCATTTTGGGTACAAAATTACACGAACTTACACAGTTGAGAAATAATCCTATAATGTTCCCAGCAGCCATTGATTGGCCGTATAACGTCTTAGCGGTTAGTTTAGTTTACTTTAGCCGGTGTGTTAAGCTAGAGTTTAGTGCAACGTCTGTTTGAGGCATTTGGAGGAGCAGATGGTGTAACAGTCAGGCCGCATGGTGTAGATTTCTTTAAATCCCGAGCAGCTCGAGCCAGTTAATCATTCCATCTGACAGCGGAGCGGGGGAACAGACGAGGAGAGAAAGGCCAAAACACACCTGAGACTCTGATCGATATAAATCAATAACACCATCCTAAATTAAACAAGAGCGTCACTGATGGGACTGATTGTTGTGTTTGTTCTGGTTTAATTGGGCAATAGTCTTACACTACCATTCAAAAGTTGGGGGTTTTAAATGAATTGATACTTTTATTCACCAAGGATGTTTTAAATGATCAAAAGTGACAGTAAAGACATTTTAAATGATTTCTATTTTTTTTTTTAGTTTAAATATGAAGCAGCATAACCGTTTTCAACATTGATATTAATCATAAATGTTCCTTGAGCAAATATTGTTGACACAGTGATCATGTGACACCAAAGACTGGAGTAATGATGCTGGAAATTCAGCTTTGCATCACAGGAATAAATTATATTTTAAAATATATTAAAATAGAAAGCAGTTATTTTAAATGACAATAATATTTCACAATTTTACTGTTTTTACTGGAATTTTGATCAAATAAATGCAGCCTTGGTGAGCAGGAGAGACTTTTTCACAAACATTAACAAAATCATACCCCAAAATTATGAATAGTAGCATATTTTAATTCATAACCAAGCCCAGCTATATTTTTGTGTTGAATAGCGTGGCTAATTTGTCTGTACGCCACTAGCCACCATGAACCAGCTTAGACTAACACAGAACTTCATGCTGGCCTAAGCTGGTGTTTTTGACAGCAGTTCCTGAAATAACTGTAGCGACTGAAATCCAGATCATTTTCTCCATTTTCTCCTGTCATCTACACCTGTTTTCCTCATTCCTCATCTCGCCTGTGCACTTCCAGGAAGGGACTTCCTGTCAGTCCTATAGCCACTCTTTTCTTTTGGTACAAGGCTTCCTTTGTTTCCTACAGAACTTTTTCTCTACCTCAAATTATGTTCCCTTCCTAGTGATTTTTGTCTCTCTTTCGGTTCCTCTTTTCAGTCTACATCTCCTGCTTTAGCAGCTGCGCGCTGACAGACGGGATCAGGACGCAGGGATCACTGGGAATAAATCTGCTTTCTTTAACAACTTACACAACGCTGTAGTCCAATCGTAAACAAATGATTACAAGGTTGCTTAATTAAATTAACAGTTCTATAGTAAGACGCTATAAAAGCTGTCTATCTAACACCAGCTTTACAACATGAAGATCCTGTAAGGAGGTCTGTAGATTGCATATAAAACAGATATTTCCTTTTACAAATTAATTTAAGAAATTAATTCACATTTTATATACATAAATTTCTTTAAAATTGTTGATTTTTTTTTTGGTTACAAAGAAATTTCTATGTTGTATATACACATTTCTTTAAAAATAAAAATGTAGATTTTTTAATCATAAAAACATTTCTATATGTTGTATATACACATTTCTTTAAAACGACATTTAGAAATAGAATTTAGATTTAATTTTTTTAGAATATACGTCTAATATACTTCATGTATACACATTTCTTTGAAATGACATGAAATTTATCATTTTAAAAGAAATACAATTTATTTAAAAAAAATCTATTTACATATATTTCTTTCAAATTTAGAAAAATAGGTTTATTTTAAGTAACTTTAAATGACTAATAATTTAAATATTTATATAACTTTCTATATGTTTCATATACAAAAAACAGAATTAAAAAAAATTTAAAAAATATTTTTAAACAGTTAATGGCTGGAAAAAAGCTGTTATATCATGTGATGTGTCATTTGCTTGCTTCTATAGAGCAAAATAACATTAAACAGATGTAAATCTCTTTCTGTCACATAATTCTGTGGCACAAAGGTAGCTAATTTAGAAACTAGGCCAACACTTGTTTATCATAATGCAATGTTAATGTTAATGTTATGAATGATTATACAGCTTTACTGAAGATTATACAGCAATTATGCCAAGAATTTCAAGCATTTGGGGGTCCTGGGGTCATAAAAGAGTGACAATCCCTAATCTCACAGACAAATGAAACGGTAAAATACTGTAATGCTTTGGTCATCCTGCACAGAAACTCTAGATGGATTCCACACACTTCCGCACTGGTCACTTCACAGACACCCATCAGTGAATATTTGTGAGTCAAGCCTAAACACACAGCAGTCAAACACTTCCAAACGCCAAAACACATGTCTGCTAGAGACAGCTGGACTCCAACAAGCTCCTAACTGTGTGACGACCTCAGATTGGTGAACACAGCGCTGATTTCAAGACAACAACTAATACCAAATATCAAGCTGAGACATTAAGGGGTTAAACAAAATGACAAGTCACTGATTTAAAGTCAACATGAAATGGCAATCACAACCCACTGTACTTCCATAATCTAATATTTCCAGGTGAAACAGGATATTTAATGAGGAAAAAAAGAGACTTGATTTGATCAGGAACTGATTGGTGAAAAAGAGTCAAATTCAGTCTCTAGAGCATCTCTATGTATTCAGATCAATATATTATTTGTTATTATGCCATAAAATGTAATTAATAAAACAATTAATAAAACTGATGTTAATCAATGTTATTGTTAACTAAAATGTAAAACTATTAAAATTTTGCTAATTGAAAAAGTTGATCAAATTAAAATTATACAATAAAATATTTTTTAAAAAGTAATACTATATACACACACAAAATGAAAAATTTAAACAAATTTAAATATTAAATTTAAATATAACCTTAACAGCTACTGAAATGAGTTGAAGGTGAAGTACTAAAATTAAAGCTAAAGAAATAAACTAAAGAAATAAACTAAAAAGTATTATATATATATATAAAAAAGACAAATCACAAAATAACTAAAACCTACAGTAAAAACTTGCATTAAAATTTAAATAAATACTAAAAATATAAAAATAAAAGCTAATGATTCATCATTCATCAGAAACATTATTCAATACCATAATAGTATATAAATACTAAAACAACAATAAAATGCTTTAACTGGTGGCTAGATAAAGACTGCATTACCTACAACATCAGCTTAAAACAATGTTTAAATAGCTATTTTGCTATTGGTCGACATCATTTTCCCCGCCTACTTGGCCAAGATGACATCATCTGAAAATGAAAGCAGTTTCAAAGCAAGATGTTACATTAATAAACTTCTTTTTTTTCCCTATATGCACTGATGAATCATGCACAATAAGTACATTTTACGAAAGTAAGATCGTCCGTTTTGAATTCACACTGACTTTAAATCATGAATTTATCACCATAGACGCGTGAAACAAGCAGGTCTGCATCAAAACCTTCAAGTTTACATACAGTAGCGCCAGTCTGATACATAACTCCTATTTCAGAACACAACGTATCGTATAGTAAGTATAGTAACACAGCGTATAATATCCCAGCAGGCTCAGGGTCACTCCTGTCTGTCATTCACAGATGACCTCAGTCTCAAGGAGAAGAAGAGAGATATCAGGAGTCATGGAGAGCATATCTGAGGGCAGAGTCTACTGAGGACATTCCTCTGTGACTCTGCATTTTCCACTTATCTTCCTATGAGAGTTCCTTTCACAATACCTGCACAGGTGACACTAAACAGCAGGAAGCTGTGTGCTGTCTGTGCTTCAGACAGTCAACGGAAGGGGAAAGGGCAGTCACATAGCTCAACAGATGAGAGCGATCGATTATGCAACACTCTTGTGTACACAGACAGATAAGCCCAGGATACGAATGAGGAAAAATTACACATTTTTATTAAGAAATCCTTTCTATTTTAGTTCTTCCAGGCACTCATTTTAAGTAACATATATTTTTAACAGTGTTATCTAAAACTAGTACATTTTTTGGTAATTAAAATAAATGAAAATAAAAGAAAATAAATATTAGATAGAAACTTTAAAAATGTGAACAAAAAAAATGTAAATGTCACCTATGTGTTGTCATTATAAACTAAAATTAAAACTAGTAAATAAAAAATAAAAAAAAAATTTAAAAAAATGTGAAAAGCCACCTTGGCAGCTGAGTGTTATGATTTTAAAAATAAGGTAAAATTAAAATATAAAATAAAGTTAAAAAGAAATATAAATATTAGATGGAAGAACTCTGAAATGAAAATTGAACATTTGAAATGTCACCCTGGGAATTAACTGAAAAATATTTTTAAGTACTAAAGTTGCATAATAATAATAATAATAATAATAATAAATAATAATAATAATAATAATAATAATGTTGAATAAAAGTTGAAGTACTAAAATTACAAAAAAAAACTAATAAAAACAAAACCACATCAAATTACTACAACTAAATAATAAAAATGAAATAATGAAATTAAAAAAAAAATAATAATAATTAGTATACTGTATTAATAGTATATACAATATAATAGTATATATAATCCTAAAATAACATTGCCGTTTAGACATGGTTATACCGTGATATTCTTGATAAATAACTTGTACCACGATAATACCATGATTTTAGACAAATATACCATGGTATTCTTTGAATACCATATCAATACCCTAGTATATAGCCTATCAAATATACCATCACATGGTATTACTATGGTACTTTGAAGTATACCATGGTACTCCAAGGTACTTAAAAAAAAATCCGTACTATAGTCTAAATGATACTAAGTGTACAAAAAAAACATGGTAGTACCATTGTACATGTCCAAAGGAACAGGTATATTTAAGTACTTGTTTGTAGGTTATGGTATATATATCCAGTAATGTACCACGGTATTACCATTTTGTGAGCATGACACCATGGTTATACTGTAGTATTCACCATTTAAATACCATACTATTTGAATTCAATACCGTATATTAAAGTACAAGCATTTTCTGTAAGGGTTAATTTATTGGCTTATTAAAGCATGAAAATCAAAATGTCTTTAGCACTGTGTAAGAAACCAGACACCACATGATCCATCCACTCACATCTGAAGAGCCCTATTGGTCAAAAACTCTGATCCCTGCAGGCAGCTGGCTCTTTTTTTATGACACTGAACTAAAAAGAGATCGAATCCCCTGCATTATATCCAGCCACCGGTTTCTGGAGTGCTAAGCGACGCACGCATTGCTTCTGGACGCTAAGGAGCTAATTGGTTCTGACAGGAGCTTCTTGGAAAAAAGATTACGTTGACCGCTCAAGCCGCGGCTTCAGGGAACCTGTAAAGAGGGCGACTTAAAGCAGCACGGCTTGGCAGTAACATTAGAATGAATAGAGTGAACTACATCATACATCATGTGTCAGCCTCTGGAGACCCCATGAGATATTTCATTCAGACAAAACAAAGACAGTTCCTGGGTTCAGCAAGGAACCATCTACTTGCTATACACTTTCTAAAATAAAAGTTCTTTATTGGAATCTTTGGTTCCATTAAGAACTTAATATATCCATGGAATTTTCAGTTGCACAAAAGGTTCTTTGGATTATTCAAATGTTCTTAATACTGATTCAAGAACTGTTCACTGAAGTGTTTGAGGAACCCAATATGGTTCTTCCATGGCATCACTGTGAAAACTGCCCTTTTTGGGTCTTTATTTATAAGAGTTGATTCTTTAGGAAGCCTAAAAAGTTCTTGACATCTCTTTGTAGGTTCTTCAGCCCAAAAGCACTTGATGCTTCATTACAGGTTCTTCTTCTTGGGCAAAATGGTTCTTGATTATCTAGATTTCTTGAATTGGTTCTTTAGAGAGCAATTGTTGGTTCTTTAGAGAGCAATTGTTGGTTCTTCAGGTCAGCATATTGATTTCTGAGCTCTAAATTGGCAATACACAGATGTTTTTCTAAAGAAGCGGATAATAAAAAAAAAAGATTGTGAAATCTAAAAAAAAATTAAAGAGTTTTGTTTCCTGTTGCTGATCAAGTAAAGTTTTTGACTCTAAGTTTCAGCCTGTTGGTTTCTGGGTTCTGAAACACCAAGTTCACAGACTGTTTCTAAAGAACTGAAGAATAAAAAGTTCTCCATAGAACCTCAGATAACTCGCTTTACGATTCTTCAGAGAGCCAAAAAGCTAAATTGCCAATACATATGTTTTTCTGAAGAAGCAGAGAGTAAAAAGTGATTGTGGAACCTGAAGAGGTTCTCTGATGGAATTAAACACTTTCGATTCTTGTTGCTGATCAAGAACAGTTTTTGGCTCTCTAAAGTTCAGCATATTGGTTCTGAAGCACCAAGTTCACAGATGGTTTGTAAATAAGTAGAGAACAAAAGGTGATCATGAAAACTAAACGGGTTCTCTAATGGAATTAAAAAGACACTTTTGGTTCTTGTTGTTAATCAGTTACTTAAGCGCCAAGTTCATAGATTAGTTTCCAAAGAATTGAAAAATTAAAAGTTCTCTTTAGAACCTCAATTTGCTCTGCTACACTTGTAAAAATAAAAGTTCCAAAAGTGAACCATAGAAGAAATATCTTGCCAAAGAAACGTTCTAAAAAAAGAACATTTTAAAAATCTAAAGAATATGTTTCTATTATAAAAAATAAAAAAAACCTTCTATGCACTGGATTCCATGGATGTTCTTCATGGAACCACAGATGTCAATAAAGAACTTTCATTTTTAAAGGTTTTCATTTGTGGTTCTTAGAACCTATTAGAGTGCAAGAAACCATTATGCTGTTTGAACATTTAGGATGTCCATGAGCTGTCAAACGTATGCAAATGCCCAGTTTAATGTCTTTAATAGATAATAACCTCCGTCCCTGAAACTTGAAGTCCTAACCGCACAGACTCGGAGCAGATCTGCTGCTCAGTCCTGAAGGATACTGTTACACCTTTACTTTTTTGTGAAGCAGCAAGACAGATCCAGGGTGGGAGGGCTGTTCTCAACCCACTCATGGAAACACAACCGATCTCGACAGGGAAGCTTACTTACAAATAAAAGTACTCACTTGTTTTTGTCGCTCATGTTGACCGTGCTGTCCGCGTCCTCTTCTAGCAGAGACGCTCCTTATGCTGAATTAAAATGCGTCCGGGCTTCAGAAAGACTTTCAAAACACGCGCAAGTGCGAATTCGCTCCAAGTTCAGCGTGTCTGGATGCGTAAAGGCAGGAACACATACAGAGACTCACTTCTGTTTATCTGGAGCCAGAGATAACTCGCTGCAGCTTCTACTAACTACAATACATTCAGTCACTCCAGCAGTCATAACGCAACAGGCTCACGAATTCTCTCCGTCCCGTCGGAAAACGCTCCACGTTGCGCGTAAACCTGCCCGCGTCGCGTCGCGCTCCGCAGCGCTCGTCTTGAGTCTTGTTCCATATTTAAAGATCTCGCCCTCCTCCAACGTGACGCAGCAGTGGGAGGATGAGACGAGAGGTCAGCATGTGAGATGCAACAGTGAATACCTGCATCCGCACCGAAACACTGAGCACACGAGTGGACAGTCTGAACACATCTGAAAAATACTAAAGTTCACAGTTAGGAAACATTCGGCATTTCTGCAGCATACACTTTAAATTAAATACGCGTAAGTGAAGCATAAAAGTTTCATAAAAGTTAACTTTTATGCTGTGTAACATGACACTGGCAAGCAATACATGTGTGTTTACATATACATATATAATATTGCGCGCGCGCACACACACACATTAAATACTTTGAGGTGAAGAATAAGTGTCAAAAGTTATATTGTATGCTGTGTAACATGACTTTAATGAATAGAAAGCTGAATAAATAAGAATATATTTATATATACACGTGTGTGCATATATATATATATATATATATATATATATACACACACACACATATATATTACACAATACACATCACAAATTTACTATATGATCTAAATAATGTGCCCAATTTGTAAATTAATATGTAGTCAAATTATTACATAACAGTTAATAACAAACTGGGTTTTAATGTTGGAAATATTCAGATAATCTTTAATGCTCAGTAATATGACTTAAGTATGAAATCAATACACATATGATAAGACTATATGATTATTATGATAACACAAATTAGATCTATCTGTATCTACAAGAACTTTCCCTTGAATGATTTGATTACATTTACAAAACCCTTAAATATAAACATGATTCTTGAGCACCTGATACTTGCAGACGTACAAATATTTGGTACTGCAGACTTTTTTTCTTTTCAACATTTAGTAGAATATTTCAAATCATTTAGAAAAACTCTAGGAATGTCATTCAGTTCAACTTTCACACATTTCATGAAAACATTGTTGGACTTACTGTACTTAAAATCCTGAGTAATGATTGTGAATGCCTTAATTCTTTATAGTTTATGACAGGAAATGATGACAAAATTGATGGAATAGCAAAAGTTTCTTGTTTCTAAAGAGCTGTAGAACTATGCCACCAACTGGCCGTTCAGGACTCTCAGCACACACCTGCGCACATTTACAGGAACAGCTTTCCCAAAAAACTCCCAGCATTCACTCTCCCTCATGCAGGTCCAGCATACGGGCTTGAAACCACATGAGGGAGAGTGAATGATGATTCAGCTGGTTTTGGGTAAACTATTCCTTTAAAGCCACACAAAGAATGCTTTGATTAAAGCAGAATGGTTGAATATATATACACACACACAGTACTATTCCAAAGTTTGGGGTCAGTAAGATTTGTAAAAATAAATGAATACTTTATTCAGCAAGGATGCATTAAATTGATCAAAAGTAACAGTAAAGGCATTTATGTTGTTACAAATGATCTCCATTTCAAATAAATGCTATTCTTTTGAACTTTCAATTCATCAAAAAAAATCCTCAAAAAATATCAGTCTCCACAAAAATATTAATCAGCACAGCTGTTTTCAACATTGATAATCAGAAATGTTTCTTGAGCAGCAAATCAGTATATTAGAATGATTTGATTTATGATTGGATTAGAATGATGCTGAAAATTCCACTTTGCATCACAGGAATAAATTACATTTGACAATATATTAAAATAGAAAACTTATTTTAAATTGTAATAGTATTTCACAATATCACTGATTTTACTGTATTTTTGATCAAATAAACAGAGCCTTGGTGAGCAGAAGACTTATATTTGTTCTTTAAAAGAAATAAAGGTGATTAATTTTATTATTTAATTTAATAACAAATTTAAATAAAAACACTGATAAGTGCTAAATGGACACCACTGTTTCACACAAAATTTCATAGCTAAAAACAAAAACAATCAAACAAAACAAAAACAAAAAAAACCCACAATGTTACATTACTTGGCCAACATGCACCTTTTCTCATTGTAATCACAGGGTGCTCAGAAATTCCTTCACCTGGGGAAGAAAAAAAAAAAAAAAAAAAAAAAAAAATACATAAATTAAA
>JAFVLL020027320.1:0-30484 GCA_021397915.2 Tor tambroides
CAAGCGCAGATACTGACAAGGTATGCGATATAGTACGAGACCAAACGCGATTATATATATATATATATATATATATATATATATATTGTGCACAATCTGCCACGCCCACTGGAGTTTCTTCACTGGGTCACGCATGCGCTGATAGCTCTGAAGTCAACTAACCCTGAAACAGAACCTAATCCAGAGCAGGTTATGTTCAGAGAGTAAGTTGCTCTGGCTACTTACATACCCTGAAATTTACCTCCATTTTTGGAACCGAAAGCTGAGTTTATCCGCTTGCTTACCCTTAAACATACCCAGGTATGTCACATAACCAGTGCAAGCCAAATGTTTTTCAGTGCTGGTGTGCCAACCCGCTCTGCTGTGCTGCGCAATTTAATGTACAAGTGTATGTGTAGGTTATCAGATTCTGCAAACAGTATAATTATAGTCAGATTTTTTTCCAGTATGTGGAACCACTGGTGTTTTAGTCTGTATGTAAATTTGTGATGTTGTGGATTCTGTCTGTTTTTAATTATTATTGGTGTTTATTTTGTCTGTTGTATTGTCTGTGTTTTTGGACTGTGTGTGTCCTTAATAAAGTTATGATGATGATGATGATGATGATGAATTTCACCAATCACCCACTGCAGGCTTCTGGAATGCACTGTAAATCAATTTGAATAAAAGCATGTCAATGCTAAAATGGCTGTCTTACCTGGGGTCAGAGGTCACTGTTGCATCACTAGATGCAGAGGGTAGATTTTTAATGGACTGATCATTCTTCACAGACACACAGCTCGACACTGGAGATGGAGAACTCATTTGAGAGGCAGTGACCTCATCTTCGCTCTCATTATGGAGACTCATTTTTGTATTCTCCTACTTTTATTTGCCAAGAGTGCAGATACTGATTTCAGACCTAGAAACACATTTAAATTCTGTAGTACAATGAAACAACACAGCTACATTAAAGTACAGTCTTAATCTGGATAACACTGTAAACTAATTACCTTCCCCATATTATAAAAACGCTCAAATATAGCACAGTGTATTATCAAAAAAGGTGGTAAAGTAATAATATATAGTTTTATTTAGAGCAATATCCTCCTGATAAACACATTTATACAGAAATGTTTGTGTTTGTTTATGTGTGTGTGTGTGTTTTGGGGTTCAGGGGTCCACTTTTTTAAAAATCTGTAACTGTACAGATTACTTTCAAAGCTCATTTTCTTGAGCTGAATCACTACTACACAGACTGTCAGCGATCTCTTCAGATAGCCTACACTTTAAAATTCTATCTAGTTAAATGTTTTATTTATTTATTTATACAGAACATTTGTCTTTGACTGAACAGAGCTGTACACCCTTCTCCTCATCTTCACCACGCAAGCAAACAACAGAAATACTGCATTTATGATTCATATAGCTAGAAATTCTAATTACTAAAAAAAAAAAACAACAACATCAAAGTAATAATGATGTGATTTTACCTTTCCTTATACCATTGTGAAACGCACTGTCCAGTCATAATAGCTTATTTTTGGCCATGAACTTTTTTTTTCTAACTTAAATAGAAATAAACACTGGAGACAGTGAGAAAACCATCATCTACAGAGAGAGGAAATGACACTCAATCACACCAAATACACACATATTAATGGATGGTGAATACATTATTGTTATTTTGTTGTTGAATATTTGTTCATTTGAAATATCTAAACGTCTCATTTTAAATAAAGCATCCAGCTTGCAGTCTTTTAATGTTCTTTGTAGGACCACTGTTTTTTACATAAAGTTGGTTTGTTATGGAAACGTGTTCCCCAAGCTGAAGGACGGACACTAATCTGGTATTAAGAACTATTTTTCTTTATATTTAAGGTTTCAGAGCTAAAGTTCAGTGCAATATAAAACTCAATATAGCACAACTGAAACAAAGATCGCGGGATATTAATGGCAATTTATACCTTAATCATCAACGTTTCCGCCATTTTGTTAGTTTTGTAAATGTTGAAATATGATTAGTGTTTTAAATCCTATTTACATAAACCTAAATAACAGCTATTTTTATATTTGTCTACATGGTTGCGTGAAGATCAACTTCTGAACTTACCTCAAAATATGCAGCCCATGTCCAGAGTAAACATGTTTAAAACCTTGAAATGGCGTCTCTTCTTCTCTTTTACTTTCGTTTCTACCTGCTTTTAAGGTGTATCTTGGTTTTTTTTGTAAACTCACTAATATGAAAAACTGACTCACTCCCTCTAGTGGTAAAGAGCGTCATCACAGGTCAACAAATCTGCTGTTGTCTGTAAAACTGTAACATATTATACCCAAAAATCCTTCATACAGTGGACTACCAATAAAATAGATTAAAAATCTGGGACCAAAAATTATTCAGACACTTTGACTTGACCATGTTTTGCTTAAGTGTTTTTTCTTTAATTGCTAGTGCGACCTTTTTACACCACAGACTGAACAAAATTAAGCATTGCTTGGTAATTGGTCAACAAAGTATTGATAGTTGTGTAAAAAAATATTGTCATACTAACAGTTGTCTGAATTTTTGGTTTATTGTAATCCATTACATAACTTTCTATCAAAGTTGTCTGACATTATCAAGATGAACTTGTTCTGACACAGTTTAACTCTGAGTTCTTGTCACATTTGATTACCATTTTCTAAACCATAGCATATAAACTGTGATAATGTGAGAAATGTTGAAGGTGTCTGAATAAATTTTGGTTTGACTGTATATTAAATTTTTACAATGAAGACTATGCAGTGCTTTTTTACATTCGATTATTCAGTTTCTGTACCTGGACACTTACAAACTTGAAAAAACTTAAACATTGTGTAAATAGCACAAACAAATAAATAGAATGAACATACAAATTAAACCATTTCAAACTGGGCCCACTGGTACAACCTGCACCGGGGCCCCACAAACCCCATCTACGGCCCTGTCAACTTGTGGAAAATGGGCATCCGATGACCCCTTTAAAGCAGTCTTTAAAGGGGTCATCGGATCGCAACACGAGAATGTGCTGCTGCTCTTCGCCACTAGAGGGAGCGCGAGTGCCCTTCATATGAGCCGAGTTAAAAACGAAAGTGAAAGTAGATGGAAAAAAGCGACAAATATATATAACAAATATCTGAACATTGTGCTTGAAATGTTTATGTTTAAAAGTTAACATTAACTAGCAAATATTCGCATTGAAAAAGAGAATTACAGCTGCTTGCAACTGCTGTTCAGTTCAGTTTGAAAAGCTGTGGTTCTACCATCTGGGCTTATCTGCAGTTGTGCTGTATTGAGATTAACTTTATTTGAAATGAACGTTAGCTATAATACCCTAGAAGTCCAGCAGTTCACTATATCTGTATTTTACAGCAGATTGTGCATACTTAAGTTGAGCCAACATATAATTGTATTTCATGTAGCTGTACTAAAGTGTACTACTTAAATGGATAGTCCACCCCAAAATGAAAATTCATCATTTGCTCACCCTCATGGAACTACATCCTTCTCTGTCTGCATGTCTATCTATTTCAGATCTTTGCTTTTTGACAATCCCCCCCACCAAAAAACAAAAAAAAATTAAGGATGAAGACTCCAAAATGAGTTTCTATATAAAAAAAAGGGATGAAGTAACATGTTTAGCATATATAAATATTTAGCATATTTTGAATTTTTTACTGATTTTGGCATACCTGGATTTAAAATTGCACCCTAGTCGCATACATTGGAGTAAATTGATAAAAATGGTCTCATTCAATAGAAAACATCCTCAATTTTAACACATGGGTGGAATAATTAATATTTTTTATTGTATTTTTTTCATAATTTTATGATAAACACAAAATCAAATTTAGATCTTTTTTTTAATTAAGTTTTTATTTGAAAGTCTGTTATTTAAGATCTGTTTGGTCTTTATCCGTGCAGAAAGTTTCTTTTGATTCCACTAGGTGCCAGTAAACAAGAGAAAAAATAATTTTCTTTGTATCATTTATTTATTTTTTTAAATTATGGATATTTAATTGAAGAGAGGCAATATGTCCACAAGGGGTCTCCCTTCTGCCAGATCAGGCACACCTGAATTTGAAAAAGTTCCCAAACCCACATATATTGGGAGAAATGGATAAAACTGGTATCATTTTACACAAAACACCTTAAATTTTAACACATCGGTGGAAATAAAAAATAGCTTTTACCACAGAGCAGTTGCTTTATTGAATACCACACCTTCCATAGGGACTTAGGGACCCCAACCACTTCCTCATGGAAGTGCACGTAATTGCACATAATGACTACACTTAGGCACATACACAGTGTTTACATTAATGCACATTTGTCGTCATGTGCTATGTGTCCCTTGAGTATTGTGTAGCATAGCACAATATGAATAGCATATTGTGTATATTGTTTATTGAATGTGTATATTGTATTGTATTGCATATTATGTATAATAGTGATGTCTTTGCTGTGTGGTGGGTGCATGGTGCATCACTTGTTTGTGTGTATCGGGTGGGCGCCCGGGGGGTTGCTCCACCAGAGTTTCACTTGTACATGCACAAATGACAATAAAGTAAACTAACTAACTAACTAATAATTCATCATTATTATTGCATTTGTTCACAATTCAAAGTATCCCAACTCAGCATCGAGCTAGCTGCTAGCGCGCTAGGGGGCGTTGCCCATTTCGCGCTCAGTGCGCCCTCTTCCCTCGTGTTTGGAAAGGCATAACTCAGCATCAGATTAGTCTAAGAGTTTGATTCACGTCTCTTTGGACAGATCTGATTGGGGGCTTTTCAGACATATGACGCATTACGTGATGACGTAATCGCTCACCGACACAATCGTGTTAAGGCAAAACTAGTTGAAAATGCACCATTCAACTCCATGCAAGTATTGATCGGCACTTCTGAGACATATTAGGGTGTAGTTAGTCATGCAAGCTCATAGAAGAGTGAGCATAGTCACATTTTAAAGATAACCTAATCTAAAAGCTGATGTAAAGTTTGTGACCACATTCTGCACACAGAAGTAGGAATCGAAGCAGGAACGTGAAATAAATGTTTGTTTGTTTGTTTACAAAAAAATCATTTCCATCTAACACAGGAGTCAAGGGTCAAGAGCCCAACTAAAGCAAACACTGATCTCCATGATGGTGACATCATTTTAACCAATAAAACATCAACATCTGATAATTCTCAATAACAGCAGGTGCTCATCACTAATGCACAATCATCATTTAATTAGTCACTTAATTATCTCATTAACTTTAACTCTTTGAGGACTTGGGATTTGACTTGAGACTCGTTTGTGACTTGAAAGGAATGTCTTGGTTCCTCCTCTGGTGAAATCAGCTGCTGAGTTCATGGGTGGAATAAACATATGGCAGGACTTTTACTTTCTGACCCCTGGACTACCCACCTCTGATACTTATGCAATGGAATCATTTATGTTTTTTATGTATAATAAATTTGCAAAGATGTTAAAAACCTGTTATTTGCTTTGTCATTATGGTGTGTGGAGTGTAGATTGTTGTGGAAAAAAAAAAGTAATTTAAAGCGGTTTAAGGTAAGGCTGCAACAAAACAAAACGTTAAAAAAATGAAGGGGTTTGAATTTTTCTGCAAAGCACTGTGTGTATATATATATATATATATATATATATGTATATAATTGCTTACTGCAAAATAAGAAAAACAAGATTTTTTTTTTTTTGTGGCCGTACAACTCATATTATCAAGAAAGAGAGGCTAAATGTTTGTTTTTAATTTATTTTTATGTTTTTAAAAAATTCTTTTCTTTTTTTTTTTTTGAACAGATACAAACAAGCTGATATGCAACACAATCATAAACATCAGAAATGCTTCTGCAATGCAGCAGACCCTCAATGTGTGTCAAGAACATGGTTGCAAGAGGCTGTGGGTGAGTTTATCTCTGAAAGCAGAAGTGAAAGGATGTGGGATCCACAAACAGAATGCAGAATTAAAGGGGTCATATGACAATATTTTTAAAATCATTATTTTGTGTATTTGGTGTTACAGAATATGTTGTCATGCTTTAATGTTCAAAAAACATTATTTTTTCAAATATTGTACATTATTGTAGTTCCTCTATGCCCAGTTTCCCTCAAACGTGTCGTTCTCTACAAAGCCCATCCCCCAGACAAGTGCAGTCAACTCTGATTTGCCAGCTGACATTGATTGACCGAAGACCACAAGCGCATGTCGGAAATGGTAACACCCCTTACCATAATCGTGAGCTTCTGCTCAACTGGCCAGTGTGAAACAGAGCACAGTGCAGTTATATTAGATTTTATACATGCACAAACAGTTACATAACATACTAGAAAAAGGAAAACAGAAATTGCATCATATGACCCCTTCAAGCTTTGAAACCCTTCAAACCGTTACTCATGTTCTAATATACTGATGTGTTATCTGCCTTGTGTGTGTTTATACAGCATGTTTCTCTGCATATCTCTCACACGTATTATCTGCCTTGTGTGTGTTTATACAGCATGTTTCTCTGCATATCTGTCACACGTATCACAAGACATGTATCAGCCCTGTGGCAGTGCAGCTGGGTGGAACCGCTGCACAGAATGAGGAAGCAGAAACATGAGAGAGACAACTGGAGGATGTGTGCCTGTAATAATAACTAACTACACTGTAAGGTTCACATTTCATCGGCTCTTACTTTCCATGGATTGTGATCTGATCTGGTTTTTCTCTGAATATCTATGAGACTGAAATCAATCTGGAATGAGGGCCACCACCATCATCATCACCATCATTACCCTCTGCCTGTTCTCAGGTCAGTTTTTTACAGGTCAATCTGGTCAAATAAGACTTATTATACATATAATAACCAAAAGCAGATGAACTTGTATTTGGCAGGTCAGGGACTTTGTTTCAGTGTGATTGGATGCTCTGGAGGGAGTTTAATGTTCAAGTGCATGTACAAGTCTGGTGATCAGAATAAAGGAAAGTATTTCTGCAGAAACAGGGACTGTCCTACAGGAATCAGAACTGAGATTCAGCGCCGCTGGGTTAATAATGGGAGATTCTCTCTGTATGACGATGAAAACAGCAGATTCTTCACAGTGTTCATCAGGAACCTCAGCAGAGAGGATGATGGGAGATATACATGTGGAAACAATCAGATATGGAGTCATGATGTTGAGGTACAAGTGAACAGCGGTATGTATGAAACTTTATAGCTTACTAGATCAACTATTATATTTAAAATTAAAGGTCCACTAGTGAGGATTTTGTTTTTTTTTAGTAAAAATGAGTTACTGTGCAAGTACATAAATCATGATTCAAAACTGTCTGCTTGGCTTAACCTACAGCCCCATCCACACGGAGACGCGTTTAGCTGTATACGTAAAAAATAAATTGTATTGTATAGGCGTTTCGTCCAAACAGATCTGGCGTTTTGGGAGCGTGAAACTGCTATTTTTTGAAACCAGGTCCCAGAGTGGATAAATCTGAAAACGCCAGCCTTGCGTTTTCGTGTGTACAGCCAATCTGTATATTTTGTGAAACGATGATGTCATCAGCCCACATCTTGCCCTACTCAGACACTGCTATGTCACTTAACAGCAACAACAACATGAACAAACACTAAACGATTGTCTTTTTATTAACTAACATTAACACAGATTAATAAATGTATTGTTACATGTTCGTCTTCTTGTTGTTGTGCTGGGTTTGTATACAGCACACAAGGATAATGCACATGCTCCAAGTCTTCTTCTCTGTTTTTAGTGTATCTCTGTGGCAGAATTACAGCGCCACATGCTGGTCTGGCATGTATACTACATTGTTTTGGTTCAGTTTTGTGGTTTTGTGTGTACGCAGATACTTCATGAGACAATGAAAAAAAAAAGATCGGATAGGGAAAGGCTTTGTGTGGATGTGGCCAAATTCACAACAGTAAGCTTACAATATTGATTCATAATGTGAGGCGTCAAGTCAGATTATACAGGTGCATCTCAATAAATTAGAATGTCGTGGAAAAGTTAATTTATTTAGTAATTCAACTCAAATTGTGAAACTCGTGTATTAAATAAATTCAATGCACACAGACTGAAGTAGTTTAAGTCTTTGGTTCTTTTAATTGTGATGATTTAGGCTCACATTTAATAAAAATAGACTAGAAATATTCTCAGAAAAATGATTGCAGAAATCTCATTTTTCATGGTATCTTCTTCAAATTTGAAATATAAACTCATGAGACATATGACTTTCAACCCATTACTTTTCTGGATTGCTCCAGGACTTATTTCATGTATTTGTATATGAAATTAAAAAAAAAACATTCAGTGTGGTAAAACATTTTTCAAGGCACTTCAGTGTCTATAACTTTTTATCTTTTTGAGCATTATCAACTCTGGATGATGGATAGTAAAGCCTAGAGTATCTTCTTTCCAAAGATATCTAAATTGTGTGTATAACACATTTTTGTCAGGAACTATTGCCGTTTTATTTTAGGTAGGTCATTTTCATCTGTGAGGCCCAAAATGGGGGGTGCTGGCTAACAGGTTAAAAACTAATATTAAAAAAATAACAGCAAGGAAAATTACATTTTATGTGTCAAACAGAGATGGCGACAGAGAGACTAAAGTTACCCAGTGCACCTTTAATAATATAAATTTTATTTCAAGATTTCAGTGATTTTAAATCATTTTCAGACTCTTCTTCTTGCGGGACGTCTGTTATCCGATCTGCATATATTGGTCAAACGATCATTTTCCACTGTAAATATGATCATAAGTTTGAAAAACACACCAAAGTCTTGTACAGAGTGAAGGGAGGTCCTGTGCATGTGCTGAACAGCTCTCAATCATCACAATCATCTGAGGAGAAGTTCATCCTGACTGACAGACAGAAAGATCACTTTACTGTCACCATCAGAGACATTTCTGCAGAGGAGGATGGAGTTTATTTATGTGGAGTGGACAGAGACAGATCAGATAAACCACCTTCAGAAACATCAATTTCTCACATCATCTTCATTAAAGAGATTGAGCTGAATGTTTTGAGTGAGTTTTGAATCTTAATGAAAAAAAAAAAAACCTTACAAATCCTCTGAATAAGAAATGTAAATCCATTTTGACTTTTAATAATGTAATTTTAAATAAATAAATAAATCTTGTTTTACAGGTCCAATAACTTCTGTTCTAGTTCAAGTCTACATCAGTAAAGGAGTCTTCATCATGTGTAAATTTCCACAGGAATTCAAAGGAAACATGAAATTTATCCACATAAAAGCATCACAGAAGATTTTTCTTAATGTACAAAATCAATGGGTCCATCGTGATAAAGTGCACATGTATGATGATAGCAGTGCAGGAGTTTTGAAGGTTTTTATCAGTGATTTATCTGCAGATGATGAAGGAACGTACAGATGTGGAATCAATATCGCTCACAGTTTCCTGTTCTCGGAGATCAAATTAAAGCTCAATCAAGGTAAAGAGCTTCTGTGAGGAGGTTGTTTTTGGTCACTTTCTAGCTGTTAAAATGAGAAAAGGTTTGATATTTTGATATGACATATTCAGGCATCAAGCACAAGAGGTGCATAAGCACCTATAGTTATTGTTACTATTCTTATTGTTATTCATCCTTCCTCATTCTCTATTGAGTCTGGCAGCCCATAACACTGCTGATGCAGAAACTATAAAATTTGGCACACAAAGAGGACAGACTGAACATTAACCACAGTAAATGTAAAGTCAGGAACTCCATCCCTCTAGCAGCACAAACTGTCTGATTGCATTAACATTAAAATAAAATTAAAAATGGTGGAAAATATTTTTTAAAGGACTCACTCTAGACAGTTTGTCAGATTTTCACCAACATTGCTTAGACAATGTTGGCAAAAATACATAAATAAATAAAAAGCTTTTTGATAGACCCAACTGTTCTCATATAAGGCATCACTGTCACATGATTTGCCGCATTAAGACAAAACTACCTGTCATTATGTCGTTGCATGACCTGAGAGTATGTGAGTATTTTGGCACAGCACTACCTAGTGGTCAAGAGATCTGAAAAATGTATATTTTTGCTTCCAGCTTCTGAAAAGGTTTATACATAGGCGTAATTTGCGGGTGGGACTTGTCCCCATTACTTTTTGCCAGAGTCGATTCTGTCCCCAACACTTTTTGAAAGCAGCTGAAAAAAATATAGCAAGCAGAAGGCTTATAATGCAAAGTAAAGGCATTTCCAACCTATCTCCAGGCATTCTTCATAATTTAATTCCTATATGTAAAACAAAATACATTTGCGCCCGTCAGACAGGACTGCTTCATAAACCTTGTCACGCACATCAGGATTTATAACAGTGAAAAATGACGTAATTATGTGCGAGCGCTCCCTTTATAATCACTACAAACTGTCACTAATCTTAGTTCATCGTAATCTCACAAAGTTTCATTAAAATCAATTAATTTCTCCACAATACACAATCTCTTATTTACACTGTGTTTAAACGTTGCTATTATGAGAGGATTCACCAGTGCACAGTAGCTTCTCAGCACTGGACAAAAACTCAAAGCGCAAATGAAATGTTTTTATCTGAATAATGATCAATGCGCACTTGATTCAGAAGATGGCTAAGAAACATACATACGCTGCCGGATCTGTTTGACATCTACTGCACACATGTTGCTGGTGTTGTGCAGCTACTGTACTACATTACGCATCCAGTCCCAAATGCAATGACCATAACGTGCACAGATGAGTTTGAACTGATGCTTAAGTCTGATGATGTTCCATACAAAGTTACTTATACATACATATTTCCTGCTTTTAGCTGGCTTTTCAGCGCATCCCGTAAAGAGAATCAGCATGCAATGTAGGCTGTATGGTGACCATGACTATCATGATGGACTGGTTACTGATCTGTCAAAAAAGCGCTTGAATATTATATTTATTTTTGCAATAAGTTTAGCTAATGATTTGTATATAATATTTTTAATTGTATATAGTTTTATATATATGTAAAATAAATAAATAATAATAATAATAATCATGAGATTGGCTTCATTAGATTCAGTAAGGCATACCAAATTGAATGGTACTTCATTTACCCATACCCATATGTGTATGTGTGTGTGTGTATACTTCATACTTTTTGGCAATTAATGTGAGATAAATATTAGAAAATTCAGATTTTTAGATTGTATTTGTTTTTGTGTACAGTTGATCATTTTCTTGGATCAAGCAAATCAGCTGCTTTTATTGGTGAAAGTGTGAAATTCACCTGTAATTACCCTGAGAAACAGGAGACCATCAAACACATCTGCAAAGAGAACGAGGAGAAGATCTGTCAGATCATCAGTTCATCAGAGAAGCAGCGCTTTGAGTTTTCTGACAGTACAGCAGGAGTTTTTACAGCGAGCATCAGTAATGTGAGGCTGAGAGATGCTGGAGTTTACTGGTGTGGAGCAGAAACCAGACACACACATCTGACTTCTGTTTCTCTCACCAATAAACATGAACTGACTTTATCCAGTATGTACAGTCACCATAAACCATGCACTTCAATAATATATGCATGTATTTTACAGTGTGTAAATATGTCTCTATTCTCTTTGACTATTAGTGCCTCCAGTGATCGGACGGGAAGGAGATTCAGCTGAGATCAGATGCTCTTATGATGAAAAATATTCAACAGAAATAAAGCTTCTGTGCAAAGGAAAGTGTTTCACTCGAGATGCTCAAAATATCATTCGATCAGACGAAGATCATATTAAAAAACCAAAGATTTCAGTAAAGGACAAAACTGAACTCAATCTCTTCACTGTGAACGTGACTGATCTGAGAGCAGAGGATGCTGGGAAATACTGGTGTTCAGTGAAAGATGCGTTTAACCTTCCCATTGAGCTCATGATCATCATGAAGGACGGTGAGGCTGTTCATTTGGGTGAAGTCTCAATGTTTCTGATCATTTTGTTATCAAACTCATCATATTTAATGTTGTGCTCTTCAGTGGTCACTCATGAAGCATCTGTCGGAGGATCAGCGTCCATCAGCTGTAAACACATCAGAAATCACAGTCAGAGGTTTTTCTGCAGAGGAGATCAGCTCAATATCTGCATCAGAGACGGAGTTCGTGTTTCATCGAGTAACAGAACAAACAGCAGATTCTCTCTGACTGAAGAAACCTCTGCTGGAGTCTTTACTGTGAAGATCAGCGATCTGAGCGCAGAGGATTCTGGGAAATACTGGTGTGGAGAGGAGAGTTCTGGGTCCTTCATATTCACTGAAGTTCAGCTACATGTGACCAGAGGTAAAAACACTTTCATTAAAGGGATAGTGTGACCACAAATGTAATAAATTAATCTTATTCAGTACAATTCATGACTAATTACTTATAGCTTGACAAAACCAAGCTTCAGAATACATTGCTTAGAAAAAATAAAATAAAATAATTAATTAAAATTAAACTACTTTTTTCTTCAGATGAGCACAAACGATGACATTTTGAGTTTATTTTATTTATTTATTTTTAATGCAATAGAGTGAAAGTCAATAGGGTCCAATGCTGTTTGGTTACTAACACTCGACAAAATATCTTTTGTGCTCCACTGAAAAAAATGGTCATACAGATTGAGGAATATGAAGCTCAGTAAATGATGACAGAACACCAAGAAATAAAAAATAGGGATTAATGTACTGTGTTAATACAAAATGTCCATAAATTTAATGGATAATGTCCTGGCAGAAACCTACAGATTTTTCTCTAACAGTGTGATCATTTTTGGTGTACTGTCCCTTTAAAGCAGCATGCTGTGGTCTGCAGTGTCAGTCTGATGTGTGTAATGAATTCATTACGGTCATTTTCATTTTCAGCTTAAAATCACAGACAACAGAGGAAGCAACAAATCAATAGTAGTCTTTGCCATGTTTTACCCATTTAACTTGAAATGGGCCTTGCAACAGAAAGGGCTTCTGGCTGTGCTCAGAGCCCCTCCCCAGGGCCAGGCCAAAAAGAAAAATAAATAAATTCAAAAAAAAAAAAAAAAATATATATATATATATATATATATATATAGTTAAGTACAAGCAGTTAATGTTAGGTTTCATTACTGAATGAATCGGTTTATGAATGACTCGACAACTCACTCGTAATGAGCGGGCTTGTTTAAATACCAATACCTGCAGTCTTTGCACTTGACCACTTGTCTCCTTGACGTATTTCCTGTATTTGGCCCAAGTGTTCAAGTGAGCATGAAGTCCACAAGTGTGTGTAGAACCTTTCATTACCGATTAAGACACACTTACAGTGTTTACAAAATGATATATCATTGTTAAATATAAGAGGCATAATAGTAATTACCTTTATTAATAATTTAGTAAAATTAATTGCAGTCTCACTACATTCAAAGTTTTTAACAAAAAATAAATTGTGACAATTCCTTTGTGTGATTTCAGGCTTTTCCGTGACAGCTGTGGTTTCTGTGGGTTTGGTCCTGCTGGCTGTGTGTTTAGTGCTTGTGTTGTTCAAAATAAAATACAGCAGCAAACATGGTGAGACACAAAAACAAGCTACAGAACATTAAATAAATCTGTTTGTCGGCCTCTGCTGGTCAGAAATACACACATGGTTAAAATCATCTCCCCTTTTCTTTCTCTTTTTCTCACACAGATGTCATCTCATCAGACAGAAGAGAGACTGGAGATCATGAAACTGTGAGTTTCAGAACTGATCTGTGCTTAAATATGTGAGAAGTTGGTATGAATGCTGCACCTTTGAATTGAGTTCATGTTCGCGGGATTTTACTTATTGCAGGCTCAAGAAGAGATTCAAGTCTCAGATCCTGAATCAACTCATCTCTACTCCACAGTTCAGTCACCCACAACCCCCTCTGATGGGCTCCTGTACTCTGCTGTCAGTTTCCAGAAGCGTGAAGAGTCTCTCAGTGACGCTACAGTCAGATTCAGTAAAGATGAGAGTCACTGTGATTATGCATCTGTCAATCACAGCATCACACCAAAAAAACATTAGCACTGGATTTTTGTTTTTATACACCACTAGAAGCAGTCACAGAGAATAATGACTGAGCCGCTTGTAACAATCATTCAGTTTGATTGAACAAGTTATTGAGCAGTCAGCGACACCTACAGGTCACTGTTGGGAAAGAAGCTGAAATGTTTCTCTGACAGAAGGAAACATTGAATTCTATGTGAAGTGTGAACTGAAGACAGAACTTTTTTTCCCCCCTTTTTATAAAAGTGTCTTTTAATCTTTGTAAGCATCAGTTTGCCAGAAGAGAAGCATTAGGTTATGAACATTAAGACAATCTGTGATGAGTGCAGTTGTGTGCAAGAAAATATTTCTAATGATATTTTATCATAATTGTAAGTGATGTCATTCATGTCAGTTTGTTTTTAAATGTGATGTACATATCATTGCAGAACACTGATGACTCAATATACAAATTCCAGAAACAGCGTGGACTAACATGCACAAACCATTAACTACTTCTAATATTTTTTCTGTTGAAACAACCATAGCCTGGAAAATCTTAATCTTTAATTAATGGTGCATTTAGTCTTGATTTAAAACACTTTCTTGTGATCAGGTAAATTAAGTCTGAAGGTGGTGATATTTGTCATGAACACACACTAACAGCTATTAAGTCAAGCATTTTAGCAAATAGTGTTGCACTGCAACCGTTATCGGCCCGATACTGTAATTCTGTACTTGTGCTTAATAAAATGCCCCGATATCAAAAACTGATACAGGGCTGTGTCCAGACAAAGAAACCCCGACAACAGAACAATAGAGAGCGGAATGGAGTTAAAAGAGATTAAGGATGTCTATGATGTACATGTATGTCATTAATATAATGTTAAACATTCAATATTCACGCCTGTACAGCTAATGTGCACAAGATAATACGCAAAACATGCAGTGGATTGAGCGCGCTGTGGCACAGATGCGCAGGCTTGTCGAACGAATAGCCCTTTCTCACAGACATCACTGGAAAGTTTGATATGCCTAAAGAAAGTAAGTAAAACAATGCACAAGTTACTACAGTTACTTTATGGTAAGGAGAGAGAGAGAGAGAGAGAGAGTGCACACTTCTGTTGCATGATCATGATTGCTGTTCGCTCACTAAGCACAACCATAATTTGGATTAAAACTATATCATAAATATAAAACAGAAATTATAGGGGCATTCACTAAAAACACTTATTTTAACATCAAACATACATGACTTTATTTAAAGTGAAAGTGAAATCTCTCGTTCTCCACCAACACAAATGTTTGCCCACTTGCTTGACGTTAATTGCATTATATGAGTTGCTGCGTAATGTCACAGCACGTTTCAGATGATGAAAAAACAACAACGTATAACTTAGATTTATGTGTGTGTGTGGTTCCCTGCATTATTACACTGTAAAAAATTGATGTAAAAAACAGCCATATTCTGACAGTAACAAACTGCTTTTTTCATTAAAACAGTAAAATCCCATAGAAAACAATGCATTCTGGGTAATATTTGTTGTTTTCGAGAAAGTATCCTTCTGCAGTCATGTGAAGTAACAGCATTCAGTCGACACTCAGAGGCTCTGTTTCCAATCACACCCTACACCCTCATTCACTATTCCCTACATGAGTTTACTGATATAGCCCTCCTGACAGAGAGAATGAAAACGAATGAGTGAATTCAGCCAATGACGAACAGCTGCTTTTAACAGATTCACTGAAGAAAAGAGCAAGAAATGAAACTACAACTGACATACAGACACAGCCTTAGATGAAATCAACTGAAATGAAACAGCAGAGGATGATTAAACAACTCCACAAACAGCATTACCAGCTTCACACATTACAGTCTGACTTTTTTCTTTTTTAACTTTTTTTTCTGTCATATATCTACAAAAATTATTTGAGAATTAACAATTAACATAAGTTTAGATGTTTTATTGAAAACGTTTCATTAGACCTCACCATTTTTTACATACAGCAATGTAAATATACAGCAATTAACTGTAATTTGCTTTGCAGTATTATACTGTAATCTATTTTACAGCAATTAGCATGATTTTTAAATAATTTTATTGGCAACTTTTTTGCCAGTAAAATCCTGTAAATTCTACAGATTTTTTTTAAAAATGTTACTCCATTATTGCAGAGAAGCAGCTCTAATGTGCTATTAAATTAAAAATGAATACCATAGACGAAAAAAAAACCCAGTGAAAATAAAAGATTTTACAACACATTTTAACGAGCATAATCAAGAGTGAAAATAACTAAAGGAAATATTTAAATATCCTGGAGTATTAAGTAGAGAGAAACACATGTTGTATGCTGAAAGTTTGTTGTACTAGAAACTGTCTACTCATCATAACATGGCAAATCATTACATCATTAGATTAAGAATGTTTCACAATTTTGATAAACTGTACTAAAACTAACCCAAAAAAAGTTAAGTGTTAATAGGGTTACCAGAAGTATAATGGAGGAAGGGACTGTACAGAGGTGTAAAGTCCAGGGGTCAGAGCATAAAAGTCCTGCCGTATATTTATTCCACCCATGAACTCAGCAGCTGATTTCACCAGAGGAGGAACCAAGTCATTCCTTTCAAGTCACAAACGAGTCTCAATTCAAATCCCAAGTCCTCAAAGAGTTAAAGTTAATGAGATAATTAAGTGACTAATTAAATGATGATTGTGCATTAGTGATGAGCACCTGCTGTTATTGAGAATTATCAGATGTTGATGTTTTATTGGTTAAAATGATGTCACCATCATGGAGATCAGTGTTTGCTTTAGTTGGGCTCTTGACCCTTGACTCCTGTGTTAGATCTCTCTGTGGTGTTGTAAAGCAGAGAGAGCAGAGCGCTACAATGAGCAGCTATTAGCTGTTTTTATATAATGAGAATCATCAGGCGCTGGCCTGATTACATCCAAAATAGCTTTTTTTTTTATTTCTATGCGTAGATTTTAAATATTCAACCCTGTGAAACTACAGCAGGCAACGAAAGTGTTGCTCTTATAGTTAAAATGAAGTAATTCTAAAGCTACTGTGTGTAATGTATACAAAAATTTGAGCTCCAGTGTTATGTAGACACACACAGACATCAAGAACCAGCATATGAATCTCAACAGTGGTGACAATTAACAAAATGCTTCATGCTGCAATGCATTCTGGGTAACACCATAGTAAAAAACTCCCATCATACACTGCAGCATGAATAATCATTGTCACCACTGTTGAGGATCGTATGATAAGTGTTCATGTCTAAAAGCCCAAGCTAATACAGTTCTTTCTTTTTTTTCTCCAATATTTAAGCATTATAGTGGCATTTGTTTAAGATGACTTTTTTTCCACAGTTCTGTAATAGCTGAATGCCAGTCAATAAACCAAAGAGAGACACCTTCATGATGTTTGTTCAAATGAGTTATAAACAGAAAGTGAAAGGTAATCTACTACCTCAAGCTTGTGATTCAACAATGTGCAAATGCACAAACATTTGCTGTGAAACATCATTGCAATTGCTCAGAAGAAAATTACTTTGAATTAGTAGAAGAGTCAAGAGCCCAACTAAAGCAAACACTGATCTCCATGATGGTGGCATCATTTTAACCAATAAAACATCAACATCTGATCCTCTGTAATTCTCAGTAACAGCAGGTGTTCATCACTAATGCACAATCATCATTTAATTAGTCACTTAATTATCTCATTAACTTTAACTCTTTGAGGACTTGGGATTTGACTTGAGACTTGCTTGTGACTTGAAAGGAATGACTTGGTTCCTCCTCTGGTGAAATCAGCTGCTGAGTTCATGGGTGGAATAAACATATGGCAGGACTTTTACTTTCTGACCCCTGGACTTTACACCTCTGCCAAATGCAGGGTCAAAACAACCCAACCGCTGGGTTTGTCCCTTTTTAACCCAGCATTTTTTAGAGTGTAGGTATAACAGGGGCGCTGTTGGGTCATAACACCTACCAATTATAATAAAATAAAAGGGGATAAACTGAATGGAAATAATTCTAATAAATAAAATAACAAAAAGAAAATTAACAATAAAATTAAATACAGGGAAACAGAGAGAGGAAAGCCAACCTAGCTAAAATTTGGTTTCAACTTTTACGGCTCAAGAAGGTGGGTTGGTTTTGAGCGGGTTTCATCACCATGGTAACTTAAGCTACATGGCTACCCTGCTCTGGAGCAGGTTTTTTTGTGGTTTAGAGATCACAAACCCAAACTGGACCAATCAGCTGTGAGTAAAGTGACATATATCAGATGCAATTAAGCCACTCCCTCTTATCTTTCACTTCAAATTAAAACCGTTAAGAGTAGAAGAATTTAAGAGACAAAATTGCCATTTGCTGCTAAATATTTATTATATTAATATCTTATGAATTATAATTATAAAATAATTAAAAATAGTATATGAGCTGGCAATTAATATTAAATTTGCATTTGAATTAATTAAAATATATACATTCCCTACAAACACACTTCAATATCTAAAGCTTTTAAAATGACTAAACAATATGTATTTTCTTTTGAGCTCTTTGTGAAAGTATATAAAATATTAAATGCAGCTGATTCTTTTGTATAGTCAGATATTTTCTTTTTGCTGCCTTCTCAGACATTCCTATCTTGTAAATGCATTTAAATTAATTATATTTTTAATAATGACATCTATTAATTTTTAACAGAGAAGTGAATTGCGCCGACTCTCGTGAGAGGTGAATCAAACTGATGCTCTCCATGTTCTGTGTGATTGATTGTTTGCTGCACGTGTCATACTTTCAGGTGCACATGCTCCAGTAGGGTTGTGCCGATAGACGATAGTATCGTGTATCGACGATAGTCAGAGATTTCGACGATAGCAAATGTCTTTGTCGATATTCAAGACGATATTAGACTCATTCTCCTATTAATGTATAAAACTATTATTATTGTTGTTATTGTTAGGTGGCCTATTATTATTGGGCTATCAAATTGCCCCGCTATTTCACCTCAGTGCCGCACTTCACACACACGCGAAAATGAGGATTAAGGCCAAAGTATACTTCGGCCGTCCACATCTACACATTGTCCTTATTACGTCATTTTCGTCATCAAGAGGGCTCGCGGACACTAGTCGTGCACCCTGTCCGAGTGCAGGCAATTTTTTGGCCACAGGCTGGCGATATGACGATATGAAAAATGACCATATCACCCAACACTATGCTCCAGAGTTAATCACAAACTCTGGATCAACCCTGAGTTGACAGAGAAGGTTTATATCAAGCTTTGTAAGCCTGCTGAACCTGATCTAAAAAAACAGATTGGATTTGTTTGGTTTTGTCAACTCTAAACCTACGCTGAAACTCAGAGTTTGTTTATCTCACTTCGTGCTACAGGCACGATGAAAGACAATACATAATATGTCTAGATAAGTTCAATAAACATTTACTTGTAAACTTATCTGATGTCTGTGTGTGTTTATTGTGGTATATCAAAGTAGGATGCAGTAATGGGGTGGAAATGTGTGCGTTATGCATGCAACTGTAACAATAAACTAGCCCTCATGTGCACCCAAGGGCAGAAAACAGAAAAATGGAGGGATAGCGGGTTGTGTGTGAGAGAAATGTAGAGCTGTCGTGATTGTGACAGATTTGTATGATGATTATTAATATCTGGGTTTGTCTTAACTACATTAGTTAACATGGAACTAACAATGAAAAATATTTCTAAAGCATTTATTAATCTTAGTTTATGTCAATTTCAACATTTATACATTATTTAGAGGTTGTGTCTTAATATTATTTAATGGTCCTGAGATGACATGAACTAACAATGAAAAATGCTTCCAAAATCTACTGCAGTGCTGAGAAGAAATTACGTTTTCCAGTTTTGAAGAGCTTTTCACTTACAGGTCCACGGTAGTAATGTTCACATTTACATTTTTTGTAACATTTTACAATAAGGTTAAATTTGTCAACCTTAGTTAACTACATTAGTTAACATGGAACTAACAATGAAAAATATTTCTAAAGCATTTATTAATCTCAGTTCATGTTAACATCAATATTTAATACATTATGAAAATGAAAAGTTTTATCTGTCAATATCCTATACTGCTGTTTATTTCTTGAGCATTTTATACAACATAGATTGTGTTGAAGCTGCATTACAGAGATAAACTAAACTATGGAGGCAGTTCAGATTCAGCTGTAAAGCAGTTCTAAAAGACAATAGTGTCATTATTCATGTCAGTTTACTGCTGGTTCAATTCAGATCAATAATATTGTGAAATTCAACAATTATAAAATGAGTTCAATTCAGCTTTAAGCAGTTCTACAAAAAGCAGCAATGTTGTTATTCAGCTCAAGTCAGTTCAGTGTTGATTTCAGTTCAATATCTGTCAATGCTGCTAGATGTGATTCAGCTGTAATTAAAGCAGCTGTACAGAAAACAATAGTGTCGTCATCCAGCTTAATTCAGCTCCAATTTTGTTCTCATCCAAGATTTAATCAATCTGAGCTAACATAAACTAATAATGAATACCTGTAACTTTATTAATTAACTTTAAAGATAAATAAATACTGTAATTAATGTATTGCTCATTGCTAGTTAATGGATTAACTAATGGGACCTTATTGCATTTGTTATACACCATTATCTAAAGCAACTTTTATTGCATGCAAGCTACAAGCTATATATTCAGTACATGTTCAATATGCCACTGATGTGACTTTTATTTCTGCTTGTTCTTTTACAGTATAAATGGCCAAGATTTGGAGATTACTCGGTGTAGGTTTAAATACACATAAAGTACAAACAGATTTGCAGTGTTTATCCAAAATGCTTTTGTGTTATGTTATCTCTACGTTTGTGTTCAGATGCCTGTTATCTCACACTGGATCCAAACACGGCTCATCCGAACCTCTTTCTGTCTGAGAGGAACCGGATGGCGACACACATGAGAGAAAAGCAGCCGTATCTGGATCATCCAGAGAGATTCGACTGGCAGCCGCAGGTCCTGTGTCGAGAGAGTCTGACTGAACGTCATTACTGGGAGGTTGAATGGAGCACGAGGATGTGGGTTGAAATAGCAGTGACATATAAAGGAACGAGGTATAAAGGAGCTGATAATGACTATGCATTCGGCCGTAATGCACGCTCTTGGGTGCTGAAGTGCTCTCATTTAAGCTATATTATCAAGCACAATGAGAATATGACTAATATACCTGTCCGTTCATCCTCTAATAGAGTAGGGATGTATCTGGACTGGTCAGCCGGCACTCTGTCCTTCTACAGTGTCTCTGACACACACACACACACACACACACGCACACACTTACACACATTCAACACCACATTCACTGAACCCCTTTACGCTGGATTCCTGCTTCAGTCAGACGGTTCTGTCTCTCTATGTGAGATTTAACAGCCTTTGGATGGCCTTTACACAATATGATGACAGAACATGATTGTTTGTTATACTGTCAATATAATTTGGAAATTAGTTAATGGGATAGTTCCCACCCAAAAAAAATCATTCTGCGATCATTTACTCATGTCGTTCAAGAGCAGATTGTCTTTCTTACTTCTATTAAGCATAAAAGAAGATATTTTGAGAAATGTCTCAGGGTGTTTTTGTCCATAATGGAAGTCAGTGGGCACTTAGCACTCTTTACAGTAACTTAACAATAACAAATAACACTCATGTACTTCATGGTGTAAAATTGTGGAGTTAAATTTATTAAAATTGTTTAGAAATTCAAGTGAAGGTAAAACAGCCAAAACATCTGAAAAATAATAAACAATCTGATTTGCTAAAGGTTAATGGTTATGTACGTCACATCAGAACATTTTCATTCAATACATTTGTTTTACTAAACCTAAGTTTTTTCAAATAAGTTAAATAAGTTGTTGCTTTTGACACTGAAATTGTAAAGTTTAATGTGTGTGATTTGAGATGTTTTGCATATCTGTAATACTATTACTGTTACCTGTCTGAATTGAATGTATGTATTAAAAGACTGAAATCATGGAGACGTCACAGTATCACAGTGTTGACCACATTAAAAGTGCTGTAAGTGATTTCCAGTGCTGTAAGTCAATAAAACCTGGAGAAATCTATCCGTTCTCAATAGCAGCTGAATGTGAAAACCTCTCCAAAACCAGCAAACACAAACACAGATAGAGTCTTCTGATTAACTAGTTAATCAGACACTGATTCCCTGACTGATTTTTTGTCCTTTACAGTAGTGTTTTTACCTCGTGAAACCTATTTCAGTGATATCCATCAGGCAGTCTAGACATTTTAAGCAGTCTATTGAGAAAAAAAATCATGTAAAGCACCTTAATGTTCAGTTCAACTACTTAGAAAATCACAAAGTGAGTCCATTATTTCTAATCAGAAATCTCTAATATGTCCAAGGCTTGTAATAATAAAATGAATTTCACTTCCAGAGGCCATTACAGATGTGTTTGAACTGAAACAAGATACTTTTCCTGCTATCGAACAAATGTGAAAGGCAGAACTAGCGGTTTCAAATACTAACTCAACAGTGAGACAAGTATGAGCTTGATTATAGTCCAGTTATCTAGCTAATTTTATAAAATAAGCCATGTATCGATACCCAACTATGAAATGTACACAATAAGACTCTCTTTTTTATAGCGATACTTTTCCCTGCATGATGGCGCTGTAGAGTTCCTCCGTCAGACTCTCGTATCGCCCCAATCGGCTGTTGAGAAAGTAGAGCCGGTCGCTGGTTTGTTGTGGGTCGAATCCCTCCTTCTGTAAGCGAGTCTTTTGGATTTTAAATGTTCCTGCGTGTGAAAGACATGAAAGACTTTACAGGAATACAGATTTTACACTGTAAAAAAATGAGATTCAGTCAAATTTACAGTAAAAACTGACGTGTAGATTTCAGAACAGAAAATTTTGTAGCAACATTTTAGATTTTATGGATTTAATTTAAATTTGCAATTTAAAACTTATATTCTATTAACTGATGTAATGTTAATTTAGTAAAAGTTCTGTTTTGTACCTTTATAATATACTGACAACCAGCAAAAAACACAGGTGGTAAAGAGAAAGTCTCATACAAAATACCATTATGGTAACACACAACATAAGCACAACATAAGCCCAAATATAAATAATAAATAAAAATTATTTAAACATAATACCATCAAATGTGATTCTGGGAAATGGGAATGCCAATACAATTTTCACTGCAAGTTATGTTAACTTTTTTCTACTTTTTCTCAAAACATTTTTTTCAAAACTTAATAGTGACTTAGAAAAACCTTAATTCAAAACATATTAATTACTTAGAAATACTTAAATTTCCAACTTACTTAATTACTTAGAAAAACTTAAATGTAAAACTTTAGTTGCTTAGAATAAGTTTAGTAACTAACTTATAAAAATTCAAATTTAAAGTACTTTGCTGTAAAATTACAATGAAATGTCTTATTAAATCCATTACAGTTTTTCACAGTATATGTGACGCTGGACCACAAAAGCAGTCTTAAGTCGCTGGGGTATATTTGTAGCAATAGCCAAAAATACATTGTATGGGTCAAAATTATCTTTTGTTCTTTTATGCCAAAAATCATTAGGATATTAAGTAAAGATCATGTTCCATGAAGATATTTTGTAAATTTCTTACCGTAAACATATCAAAACTATATTTTTGATTAGTAATATGCATTGCTAAGAACTTCATTTGAACAACTTTAAAGGAGATTTTCTCAATATTTAGATTTTTTTGCACCCTCAGATTCCAGATTTTCAAATAGTTGTATCTCAGCCAAATATTGTCCTATCCTAACAAACCATACATCAATGGAAAGATTATTTATTCAGCTTTCAGATGATGTATAAATCTCAATTTTGAAAAACTGACACTTAAGACTGGTTTTGTGGTCCAGGGTCACGTATACTAAGGGAACTGTTAACCAATTAACACTTTCTTACCAGCATTTTTACCATTAAATTTAGGATCATAAATTTAGAATTAGGATCGTTAAATTTAAGTGTCATGTTGTGAGAAATAGGGTGACACTGTAAGATATTGATGTGCTACTATAAGATATAAAGCTGCAATTACAAGAAACAGTTGAAAAACATGTCATTATAAAGCTGCAGCTATGTAAAAAAAAAACAGTTGCAATTGTGATATTTCAAGTCACATTTCAAGATGTAAAATCACTATTGAGAGAAATGAAGTTGTAATTATCAGCATTTTTACATTTAGGATAATTTTTTTTATAGTGTATGTTTGAGGAAAAACAAAGGAAGATACAGAAGGAAATTGAGCAACTGTTTCTGTCACCTGTTTTGTCGACTTCAGCTGAAAGTCGTAAGAAGACGGGGCGAGCGTATGAAGGAAGAGCGTTCTGCACATCTCGCAGAAACGTCTCACAGTTGAAGTCATTCGTCACGTCCGCTATGGCAGCCATTCCTGCCTTCCCCTCCACACCTGATGAAAAAAAGAGAACAGATGCAGTGGCAACTCAAAGATTCACTGAACACACACGTTAATACAAAGTGACTCTGTTCCCTGGACCTCAAACACATGCACTGACGTCGCTGTATCATGATCTCTGATCTGGAGTTTATGATCCATGCGCTGTCTCCCATCTGATTACCAACCAAGCCAAACCCTGCTTAGCTTCACACAACAAACTCAGAGCCATAAACCAGTATCAAAGCTTATTTCAATAAATAAATAAATGAATGCATATCTAAATACATAAATAAATGTGAGAAACAGTTTCAAAGTTTCACATGTTGGAAAGTCATGTTGTGAGAAATAGGGTGACACTGTAAGATACAGATGTGCTACTATAAGATATAAAGCTGCAATTACAAGAAATAGCTGAAAAACACGTAAAGTCACAATTATAAAGCTGCAATTATGTAAAAAAGTTGCAGCTGTGATATTTAAAGTCACGTTTCAAGATGTAAAATCACTGCTGAGAGAAATGAAGTTGCAATTACAAGAAAGGCTTGCAATATGCAGTCTCATTAAGGTTATAAAATAACAGTTATCAAAAAAAAATGCAATTATGATATTTTAAGTCACGTTTCAAGATGTAAAATCACAACTGAGAGATAAGAAGTTGCAACTACACAAAATAGTTGCAATTGTGAGATTTGAAATCACATCGTAAGATATACAGTCACAGCTTGGAGACATAAAAGCTGCAACTACGAAAAAAGTTACAATCGTATTATATAATATCAGTGAGTTAAAGTGCAATTACAAAAATAAAACTGCAATGATGAGATTTCACATTTCAAGAAATTATGTCACAACTGGGAGATATAAAGTCACAATTACAGGAGTGTCAATTTCAAGACATAAAGCTACAATTATATTTTTATTTTCTTTACTCTGAGGTGGAAATGGGCTTTGGTGGAGAAGAGATCACTGTGTACCTTAATTTAACAATTTTGAGAAGGGGTTAAATTTATTTTGTTAAATTAACCATCTCCCATTTATTATTTCAAACACCTGCAGACTCACCTGGCACTGAGACCCCATAGACAGCCACATCTGTCTGATTCAGCAGAGCGCTCAGGATTCCCTCCACCTCTGTGGTGGAGACGTTCTCACCCCGCCAGCGGAACGTGTCTCCGCCTCGGTCCCGGAAATACACGTAACCGAACTCATCCATCACCATCAAATCACCTGAGACAGAGGAACACAGAGTGACTCAAGTCACCTTTATTTATATCACGCTTTTAACAGTACAGATTGTGTCAAAGAACTTTACAGTATCGAAAAGGAAAATAGAGTCAATAATGTAAAATGACAAAATTAAACACTCAATTTTCAGTTAAAGGCATTTCATTATTGAATTCAGTGATGTGAGAACAACTCATCCAGCACACATGTGGATCAGTTCATATCTGGAGAAATCTGACTTTACCCGACACATACGCCGAGTCTCCCTTTTTGAAGACATTGTGAGAGATCTTTTTGTTGGTGGCCTCTTGATTCGCGTAGCCATCAAAACGACGTAACGGATCCTGAGGATTGATTCGGCCAACGATAATCCCTGGTTCCCCTGAAGCGCACAGAAAATACACAAATAGATGTATATTTAGATGCATATTTACACCAGGGTTGTTATGGTTAACTATATATATATATATATATATATATATATTCAGGAGAACTTGTTTTATTTCAGCTGGTTTCTAAGGCCACATTTCACATTTTCATTTAAAGTACTAAAATAACAAATTAAAACTGAAGTAAAAAAAAAAAAAAAAAAAAAACTTATTTTTAAAAAAACTAATAAAAATTACAAAACCACACAATACAATCACTTAAACTAAAATTATTATAAATATTAATAAAATTATAATAAAAACTATAGAGACATTAAATAAAATTAATTGAAATGGCATATGTCTTGCATATGTCTTGCATATGCATATGGCATATGTCTTGTTTTGAGTTTCCAGGCAAACACATATTCGCAACACGAAAGGTTAATATGTTAAAGGACAGATTTATCTTTCAACTCTCACACACTTAGTTTTCATTAAGTAAAGGATAATGTAAAATCAGCATGACGTGATTGCAAAATATGCACTAGTGCTTAAAAGTTTGGGTCTGTAAGATTTTTTTTAAGAAGGAATTAATACTTTTATTAATCAAAAATGGATTACGTTGTTCAAAAGTGACAGTAAAGTTCTATTTCAAATGACACTCTTTTGAGCTTCAAGAATCCTAAAAAATCAAATGCATCACTTTCCAAAAAATAAAAAGAATTATAAAAAAAACATTTATAATAATCAGAAATGTTTCTTGACCAGCAAATCAGCTGACAATATTAGAATTCATAATAGATTTCTGAAGATCATGTGACACTGAAGACTGGAGTAATGATGCTCAAAATTCAGCTTTGATCACAGAAATAAATTACAGTTTAACAGATATTCACATAGAAAACAGCTGATTAAAAATATTACAATATTTCACTGTTTTTACTGTATTTTTGATCAAATAAATGTAGCTTTGCTCAGCAAACGACAGATATCCCTACTAGACATTAAATCACACAATCTAATGTTAATATTTTATGAAATTTATTATTATTATTTTACTTTTATCACACATCTGCTGTATCTTTGTGTGTATGTGTGTGTGTGTGTGTGTGTGTGTGTGCGTGTGTGTGTGTGTGTGTGTGAGTGAGTGAGTGAGTGAGTGAGTGAGTGAGTGAGTGAGTGTGTGTGTGTGTGTGTGTGTGTGTGTGAGTGTGTGTGTGTGTGTGTGAGTGAGTGTGTGTGTGTGTGTGTGTGTGTGTGTGTGTGTGTGTGTAACTACTTAACCATATTTTGGGGACAAATTTGTACCCAAAAGTGAGGTAAACCTGACAAAATCTCCAAAAACCTCCCTTTGGGGACGTCCTCATTTGTAAAACGGGTTTAAAAATAAACTAAACAAAGTTTTTTTGAAAATGTAAAAATGCAGAAAGTTTCCTGTAAGGGGTAGGTTTAGGTGTAGAGTTGGTGTAGGGCAATAGAATATACAGTTTGTACAGTATCAAAACCATTACGCCTATGGAATGTCCCCATTTGGATAGCTAAGTAAACGTGTGTGTGTGTGTGTGTGTGTGTGTGTGTGTTTTTCCTCACCAGGTTTGCATGGGACACACAGCCCTCGACTGTCCCGTATTAACTCCATGGTGTTCTCGTCTGCTCTCAGCAGTCTGATGGGATAAATGCTGGGCAGAATCACACTGTTGAAGCCACATGACCCCACCTGGCCAGAGGAGCACATTACACATCCATAAATCACACAGAATACCTATTCAGATCTAATGAGTTCAGTAAACGTTCACACACACCTTGTTGTCCATGTTGGCGAGGCTGCAGTTGCACTCAGTGGCTCCGTAAAACTCGCCGATGCGTTCGATGTTGAAGCGTTTCATAAACGCTTCCCAGACGTTGGGCCGCAGACCGTTGCCCGTGGCAACACGCACCTGGTGACGAGACTCGGATGGACGGACCGGCTGAGATAACAGATAACGACAGATTTCACCGATATACTGGACCACCTGCAAACACACACAGAACTAACTTAAACACTTAAAATCAATCATCATCAATCAAACTGAATAACTGACCCTTCAATACCGGTGCAGAAATATCCACGGCATAAATATCATGCGGTAATGTATTAGAGATATCATGCGGTAATGATGCTGGTTTTGGTCAACTGGTTTTTCTCATATTTTACACTAGACATAAGATGAACAGTTATATTTATGAATTTAACAGACACTTTTATTCAAAGCAGCTTTAAAAAGATTAGGAACAAAGGAACAATTCATGCATAAAGTGTATATCATACAAGAGTTAAATGATAAAAACATATAAAATGTAATAGTAAAATTTAGTGCATTTATTAAGCCAGTTATTTACTTTTATTTTTTTTCTTCGTGGTACAGTATTTAACTTTTAAATTGAACACTGACAGATTATTTTGCACCAAAATACTCTCAAATTTAGAATTACGGCCTTCAACAAAAAAGTGCATTTGCGTGCATCTGATATCCTGCAGTAATGATTCTGGTTTTGATGGTTTTATAACTTATTTCACTCACATTTTATACTAGTCATCTAATGCAAAAGTGACTATCCTACAAACGAAAACTAAAAAAATCTTGAAATCAAACAAAATGTTTCAATAGTATGTAGTATTATATTTGTTCAGCCAATTATTCACTGAACACATGTTTTGGTTGTCACAAACTCTGCTTTTCTTCGTGGTACAGTATATAACTATTTACCTTTTAATTTAAACACTGACAAATGAATTTGAACCAAAATACTGCAAAATTTGTTTGGAACTGCAGCCTTCAACAAAAGATATGCAGAGAGTTTTCTTCTTTATTTTTAATATACAGAAAAAGTCAGATTTTTTTATCCTAAATGCATAGTAATATGATTAGTTGTGCTTTAATATGTTTTCTTTTCTGTCTGTGCTGCCATCTAGTGTGTGAATATAAAATCTAAAATGATTTATGACTGAGGTCAGAGGTCCTCACCGTGCAGTTGTATTTGATACAGTCGTCCCAGAAACATTTCGCGGAGAACTTCCTGCGGATCACCACCGTCAGACCGTGCAGCAGACACTGACCCACACCCACAATGTTACCTGGGAAACACAGAGAGAAGACACATGATTGGCTGCTTAGACATTCAATTTCATCATTTAAAAATGATACTTAATGTGTTCCTTCAAGAATATGCAGAGATGCTGACTTTAATAGTATATAATATAATAATTTCAATTACAATACATATATTTAAAAGCTTTTATCTCCACATTACCAGCACTTTAATGCACTAAATTTAACAGTTTTATTCCTTTCTATATACTGATGTTTTTTACTGAGGGGTTTGTCTGTATGTCATTCACACTGATTTATACAACATTTTACCCCTAAAATCACAGTGAAAATGCATAGGTGGTGAATTTTTTCTTCAGTTTAGTAACACTTACATACCCTACAACTTAACAATTGTATTCCTATCTATATTCTGAAGGGTTTTACTGAGCGGTTTGTTCATATATCATTCACACTGATTTATACAACATTTTACCCCTAAAATCATGGTAAAAATGCATGTATTTGAAGATGGCGAGTTTTTTCCTCCACTTCAGTAACACTTACATACCCTACAACTTAACAGTTTTATTCCTATCTATATTCTGAAGGTTTTTACTGAGGGGTTTGTTCATATATCATTCACACTGATTTATACAGCATTTTACTCCTAAAAGCATGGCGAAAATGCAGTATTTGAAGATGGCGAGTTTCTTCTCCACTTCAGTAACAGTTACATACCCTAAACTTAACAGTTTTATTCCTGTCTATATTCTGAAGAGTTTTACTGAGGGGTTTGTTCATATATCATTCACACTGATTTATATAACATTTTACCCCTGTAAACATGGTAAAAGTATATATATATTTGAAGGTGGTGAATTTTTCTCCACTTCAGTAACACTTACACTAAACTTAACATTTTTATTCCTATCTATATTCTGAAGTGTTTTACTTAGCAGTTTGTTCATATATCAGATTGTTCATATTACCCTAAAAACATGGTAAAAATGCATATGTTTAAAGTTGGTGAGTTTGTTTCTCCATTTTAGCAGCGCTTTCATACACCAAACTTAGCAATGTTATTCCTATCTATATTCTGAAGGTTTTTACTGAGGGGTTTGTTCATGTATCATTCACACTGATTTATACACCATTCCTAAAAACCATGGTGAAAATTTGTTTGTTTTCTGTCTGTTAACATTTTTTTCTGATTTATGCAGTGATAAAAAGAGAAACCAAAAATCCCCTCTGGAAAAACCTTTAACTCTACTATGACAACATGATCAAGCAAGAATTTTCAACTTGGCTTTATCTAATGTTCAAATTTATTTTGTCAAAGTTTTTTTTTTTTTTTTTTTTTTTTTTGAAAGGG
>JAFVLL020027322.1:0-12773 GCA_021397915.2 Tor tambroides
GGAATGTCAGTTTACTGTTATTCACATCCTTTTTAACTTCTAAAAACGGTATACTACCATAAAATTACATGTACCGTCCAATACAGTTTTTCACTGTATGTAGTAGGAGAACTTACCGATGACCATTTAACAGGTTTTTACTGTAGCATTTTTGCAGTCTTCTACCATTAAATTCACAGTCATGTTTTACAGTGTGAGGTCCATTTACAGTAGGTCACTGTCAAATACGTATAACAAAACTGCCTCAAGTTTTATACTGTTTATTAATTACAATTTATTTGGCCCAAAATAGATTTTTTTAAATTGTGGGCTTGTCTTTGAATAATTATGTATTTATTTTTATTTATATTTAAACTGTAAATGTTTAAATTGGCATTTAACGACAGTTTTCAATTGTGACAACTTACCCCACAATGTGTCATAATATTCGCTGCTATGTGTATTTAAAGAACTTCAGCTTTTAAGAACAATAAGGGTGGAAATTGTTTTTTGTAGCCAAGCCAAGTGTACAGGTATGTACAGAAACGTCCTTTAAAAAATTTCACTGGAGTAGGCAAGGTTTACTAACAAGGGTTATCATTAACTAAAACTAAAACCACAAAAAATCACTGAATGAATGAACGAACGAACGAACGAATGAATGAATGAATGAGAAAAACACTTATTTCAGCTAGATGGCAGTTTAAATGCTAAAATAACTAAAACCAAATAAACTAAAATAAAAACTATATACTTTTTTAAAATTTGTTTTCTTATATATATTTAAATAAACAAAAAACACAAAAACTAATTACAAAAGACAAATTAATAAAACAAAAATTAAAATGAAAACCCAAATTATAAAAATAAAATGTAATTCAAAATATTAACAAAAACTATAATAGTATATCAATTATACTAAAATAACACTGCAACTAACTCCAGTCCACCCTAATTTCTAAAACAACTATGCCATTTTTTTTTTATTAATTGTGACTGTAAAGATTTCTAGTTCTTTTATGAATGACACTGCAAGCCAGAAATTTTGAGTCATTTGTTTTGGTACCATTTCAAACTTTATTCAGTTTAATTGCACCTTAGATAGTGTGAAATACTACAGCCTTAATCCTTAATTGAGGTGAATCTTTTCCATCAGCTATCTACAGAATATATTGTAACTTGGAGGATTAATATAAATATCCCAATGTTAATATTTAAAAAGAAATAATTGACAATGGACCATTGAATAATTAAAAATGATTTAATTCACCTAGGGTGACAGTGTGGCCAAAATGTAAAGTAGTGAATTAATTTTTCAATAATTCAACAGTCTAGAGTCAATCATTTGGCTTATACCATGTGTTTATATGCATCTTTTCAGGTTTTTGCCCTGACCTAAAATACTCTGGTAGAACAGTTTCTTTTATTTACTTTTTACATATCTTGCTTAAAACAGCCCAACTCATCATTACTGTCTCTGAAAAACTGATCTCAATCAATCAGAATCAAGAATTCAACAATTTTGGGAATTAAAAATATGCGCACCTTAATACAAATCAACAGTTCTCAGTGGTCACATGACCAATGAGCATAATGGTTTAATGCAGCCATTCATGACCCAAAAGTGAAGGTTCAGCTGCAGAAATACCCCGTCTGATTATTGCGTCTCATGGCGGTTGCATTTTCAGCATTGAAGTTGAGCAACTTTGAATGGAGCTCTTGTTCGGTTGCGAACAGCGTCACTCTGCACTGCGACGGCTTACTGATACTGTTGTGCCTTAGAGCGGTTTTCTTTTCCCTGCCTATGTTTAAGAAGCTTATTTCATAAGAAGATGAAAAATTAAGGCAGACCTGAAAAAACCTTGATTTCATCGAACTTCAGATTTGTGCTTGAAAACCACAAAATCTCAGGCAAACAGGAGAGATGTAGTTTCATTATCTTGACTTTTTCTTGTCTTTTATTTCGGTTGAAAGCGGCAGCCATCAGCCCAGTGCTGTGAACAATGTGAAACGCCTCAAGGTTGCAGTGCAATGCAGCGTTAGATTGACTTCCAGAGGAGTCGCGCACGGCTCCTGCTGTGAATAGCCATTTAAACTACAGCTGCGTCTATTGTGAAATTACCTGTTGCTTAGGAACCGCTATGATTGGATGGATCGGCTCTTGCTTAGCCAAGGTCTCCTTGTTATTCTTTGTACAAAGAAGCCTTGGTTTAGCATAATTAGCGCTGCTTACTTTGTTCAAAGCCATAACCCTAAGTATTAAGCTTCATCGTGAATCCCATCCCACGCCGTTTGTCCTGAAATTGGGTGTGGGGTACTTTTTTAAAATATTTGCATTTGCTATTTTAGTTTGGTGAGCAATAAATCAGGTGAAAAAACTGCCAAAGGAGGAACTTAAAGGGTTAGTTCACCCAAAAGTGAAAATTACCCCATGGTTTACTCACCCTAAAGCCATCCTAGGTGTATATGACTTACTTCTTTCAGACGAATACAATCAGAGTTATATTAAAAAATGTCCTGGCTCTTCCAAGCTTTATAATGGCAGTGAATGGGGGCCGAGATTTTGAAGGCTGAAAAAGTGCATCCATCCATCATAAAAAGTGCTCCACATGGCTCTGGGGGGTTAATAAAGGCCTTCTGAAGTGAATCATTGCGCTTGTGTAAGAATTAATCTCTTGTTTCCGCTAACTGTCGTTTTGTTTACAGCAAAGGAAAACCAGTCTCCTCTTGGCTTATATCGAAATCCTCCAACACTTTTCTTTACAAATCCTCATTTTGTACTTCTAATTCGTGACTGGCGTTTTGTTTTGCTCTCTTCTCTGCGCTTCTGCGTTCGTCGCTGGAGATTACGCTACGCCTGCGTTATCCGCTGGAACGCCACTCTCTCGTGAACGCGCATACGACAGTTAGCAAAAGCTAGAGATTACTGCTTATAAAGTTTTAAATATGGATATTTTTCTTACACAAACAGAAGGCCTTCACTTCAGAAGGCCTTTATTAACCTCCCGGAGCTGTGTGGAGCACTTTTTATGATGGATGGATGCACTTTACTGGACTTCAAAATCTCAACACCCATTCACTGCCATTATAATGCTTGGAAGAGCCAGGACATTTTTTAATATTACTCCGGTTGTATTCGTCTGAGAGAAGTAAGTCATATAGACCTAGGATGGCTTGAGTGTGAGTAAATCATGGGGTAATTTTCATTTTTGGGTGAACTATCCGTTTAAGACATTTACAGACCAAATATCATAGAGACCTAGCAACCATCCACAACACCCTCTTGATGATCTTTCAAAGACAGTCAAGCCTTCACATCTTGCTACTGTTAATTTTTTTTAAACTGTGTTTTGAACCAGAGTCTCCATTGACTGCGGAAGGCTCTGCCCACTCCTCCTGATCTCCATGTGCCCCTCCCAGGGGCGGAGCCATAGAGCCATCAATCCACCCTCTTCGAGTGACAGAGGCATCCCGCTGCCTTTTGTTATTGTGTAACAACATCCCACAATTACACCAAACGAGTCATGCACATTACTCCTTTCTTTTCCACACTGATGACAATTGTCACACAGAATAAGCAATCTTTATTTTTCATAATTATATGTTTTGATGAGATAAAATACAGGCCACCTCAAAATGTGTTTGTTAAAGCATCATTTGTAAGATCTGTCTACAGGTCAGCATCAGTGTAAGGTTTTCGTGTTTCTCCTAATGAGTTTTGCTCTGTTGGAAATGCCATCTGCCTAACCGTATAAAGAATAATTAACAAGCTGCTCATGAATAATTAAGCTCTTTGCATTAAAGTCTATTAGATTTCTGAACACAGTTGTTTCACGTAACATGTAAAGGGCTAAAAACTAAAATTGGAACTAGTGAAAAAGAACCATGGTACTACTGTTTTGTTTAGTTTTTGGACATGGTACAATGAAAAATACCATAGTTTTTTATATATGTGTGTGTGTGTGTGTGTGTGTGTGTGTGTATATATATATATATATATATATATATATGTGTGTGTGTATATGTGTGTATATGTGTGTGTGTATATATATATATATATATATATATATATATATATATATGATACCATGGTAATACCATACCATGTGTTTATTTTTTGTTTATTTATTTATTTATTTTTTTTAGAAATAGTGTCATGAAATTAATACTGTAGTCATTTGGACATTATACACTATTTTGTAGTTTGGACAAGTATTACCATATTAATTTGAACAATCTATCATTGTAACAATGTATCATGTACCATGTTTATTTATTTTATTCATCTATTTGGGGAAAAAAAATGATCCATGATCATTCTTTTTTTTTTTGCGGACAAGATTGTAAAAAAACTGTATTCATTTGGACATTGTATCATGGTAATAGTGTTTTTTTTTTTTTAATATAATACCATGGTAATATCATATTTTTTTTAATGGTACTATGAAAAACAACTACAATTCTCATGATAATACCATATTCATTTGGGTATTCCCAAACAATCCCATAATTATTTTGTTTTACTTATTTAATTTTAGTTTAGTTTATTATTTTTTGTTTTGTATGACATGAAACCATTCATTACAACATGGTAATACTGTGTTTTTAATATAATACCATGTTTTTTAATGGTGTCATGAAAAACAACTGTTTGGACAATTGTCATGATAATACCACATTAATTTGGATATTGTAATCTTGTAATGTTTTTTTCTGCAACAATACCATGATTTTTTATTTTTGTTTTGTTTTGACATAAAACTATTCATTACAATATGGTAATACTATATTTTAATATGATACCATGGTAATACCATATTTTCAGATGGTACCATGAAAATAATTTTTTCCCCATTATAATAAGTGCCATAGCTGTTGGAATCAACTTGTTGACCTTTGAAGTAACCTGAATGAACTTCCTCACATCTGATTGGCTGATGAGCCCTCATGCTCCCTGCCCCTTTGTGAATTATGTTTTGGTTAGTAATACAGATTACATATTATCTGAGGAAATCCTCATATCTTACACCAAACACACAAACTCGTGCTGATCCGTCTGAGTCTCTGAAACACCGTCGTGTTATCCAGCACATGAATGATTTGCTGAACTGCCAGTTGATGGTCATTTAGGTGTAATTGTTTTTGCTTTCTGAAGCATGTTGGCTGAGGTTGTGGTGAGATGAGCCTGACCTCCAGCTCTCCACGCACCTGGATTGATCTGTGTAATGGTGCTTTTAGCGTCTGGTGCGAGTGAAGCTTCATGCCACGTTGGGCAATATCTGCACGGCAGGCTGGACACATGAATTCTTGAAAGAGTGTGAGCAGAGACACATGAATGATTCACAGTCAACTAGATGAGACCATCTGACATGAACAGGGCATGTATTTAGCCTTCAGGTGTGTTTCATGAGGTCTCCTGATCTGTGCTCTAATTGTTGCTTTTGCAGGCAAAATGTCTGCTAAATATTTATGTTATCTATGTTCTATTGAGAATAAAATATTGGCTCATGTGATTTGAAATTCTTTTAGTTTTCATTTTATTCAAATTTAAAAAAACGTCCCAACATTTCCGGAATTCGGGTTGTACTCCAAACTTGAATGTTATTGTATATTTTAGTAAGAGGTAAAAATGTAATCACCATTTTAAGATATTGTAGTTGGTATTACTAGTATTAAATATGGATTTGCTGTTTTGAATAGGAGTATTTTATTTTCCCTTAAAAATGGAAGGAAAAACATAAAACCCATAAATATCACACATCCATTTTTTGTGCCAATTTTAGATCAAGGTGTAATGTATCTCGTTTTACTTATTTTTTATGAAATATCTTACAGCACAGCTCTTTAAATAACTATCATCCTATGATCATGTTATATCATAAAGGATCTTAGGAGCTTTTCCAAACACTAGAGCACAGGATATCCACATTTTACAGTTTTTTAATAGTTTTAAACAAAATTGCATGCCATTACATGCAGAAACTCTATTTGAGTGGTTGGTTAAATGCCTGGAGTGCTGTCGATTTACAGTGAGAGGTTGAATTGTAAATCCATCTCGCTGTTGTTCTCCATTTGAGTAGCTGGAGGCTTTTCCCAGAGAGAGAGAGAGAGACACTGTGCTAATGTTTCTCTACCTTTTGATCTGATGCCCAAATAATGAGACGCTTATGAATAATAAATCCAGATCGTTCCGTCTGACCTTGCGGGGAAAATCGGTGGGTTGCGATCGGAGAGGTGGGAAGGGTTATCTATGTAAATTTACTTGGGGATTCACTTCATCACTAATTATAAAACTGATAATAAGGACGGCTGACTTGAATGAAAAGACGCCAATCAATAGTCGATTGGATCAATTCTCTAATTACACCAGCTGGATGACACCATTTGCCTTTTATCAGTGGAAAACTGACACGCAGAGGGTCGAAAACAGGAGCAAAGATGGCCGTCATCAGAGAGGGCAACTTCAGAGGAAGAGCTTCACTTCAAATAAATTGGAAGGGGGCTTTTTCAAGGCACTTTGCCATCAATTTTTCATCTGCATCTGGCTTTGAGGCAGATGGGGGAAGGGGAAGGCCAGTCGTGGGGCAAACCGAAAGCTTCTACACAAACCTGGGCTCTCGGAGCCAAAAGACAGAGAAAACAAGAGGGGGAGGGAGCTGAGGGAACGAGAGAAAACAAGACTATTATTTACAGAAGAGGAACAAAGAGCGGTTTATACTCCAGCCTTGTTTGGATGCTTCTGGTCTCTTCTCTTTAAGGAAACCGGGGCAGAGCAGGAGTTGTGATCTCTGGGACAGTGACAGCAAACCCGAGAGGAGGATCTTGCTATTCATGTCCTGTAGAGAGAAAGAAAGTGACTGCCAGATGCCCTCAGTGAGATGCTGTAAAAAGATAACAATTCTGGCATCGTTTCCTTACCCTCATGTTGTCAAACTTGTATGAATTTCTAATATTAACACCAGTTTAAATCTTCCTGTGTGCTGTAGCTCATTTGTACTTGTATACATTCAAATATAACACATTAGGAGACATATTGCACCTTGTTGCAATTAATAGATTTAGTTATTTTATTATGTATTTAATTTCTGTATCATATTAGTTGCTAAATGAAATAAGACAAATGAATAAATGACCTGTTAAAACAAATACAATTCCTTTTTAATCTTAAATTAACTTTTGTATTACTTTTTCCTTTATTAATTATTTTCTGTATTTATTTTTAACTTTATTTATATTATTTATAATTATATTTATATTATATTATTTATTTATTTAATATTATTTATTTATTTATTTACGTAAATAAAGTTCACAACACATTAACTAATCTTTGTAGATGCAACATATTTTATAAATTATTTGCTGTGAGAGAAACAGCACTAAAGAAACAAAGTTATATATATATATATATATATATATATAAGAAAATTCTGCGTGCTTAATTATTTTATTAATTCATTCATTCAATCATTTTCAGTTCATTTTTTGGTTATCAATTTTATTTGTTTTTAATGTAATGTCTTTTTTAATGTATTTACATAAAACAATTACATTCTTATGTACTTATGCATTTATTTATTTTTATGTATTTTTATAAATGTATGTATTTATTTTGATATTTATATACTGTATAAAATTACATATATCTGTATCATATTAGTTTGCTTAAGCTTTTTATCAACCTTGGTTGATTAAGCTATGAGACTCATATAAATTAATCTTTGTATATGCAACTTATTTGAAACTTTATCTTTATTGCAAGAGAAACAGCACTAAATTAACCTACAGTGATGAATAAATCCAAACTAGGAAACATTTATTTATTTGCATCCCATTCTTATTGTAGTTATTTATATTTAATTTTGTATTAATTCTTATATTTATTGATTAGTTCCTGTTCACTATAAAAAAAAAATGTTTCTGTCAAGTTTTATGATGGTTATTTGAAAAATGCAAAAAATGTGGAGGAGTTGCAGACAGTAGAAGTGAGATTCTCTGAACTGTGGCACTGATATGCGATTATAAGACGTTACTCAGCCGACTGAGTCAGAGACTGTATCATACGGTCTCTATTTTCATGATGCATCTCTGAATTCACACTAGGGAGGACAGAATAGGATATGACCAGAACTGATCTTTTTACGTCTGACGGATTTTGCCCTTCTAAATAATCTCTTGCTCATAGTTCTCATTAATACAACCGAATATCTGATGAAATGCTAGAATTCACCTCCAAAAAAAGCATTTTAGCATGATAAAGGAGCAAAAAGCCCTGCGTTCGACCTCAAATGCTGCAGACAAAGGGATGTAATTCTGAGCTGCAGTCGATAATCATAAGTAATTTATGACCAATGAGAATTCAGCGTCGCATTAGTTTTCTTGAACCTTGCATCAACCTCATCTCATTTAGCTATATTAAGTACAAAACTCATTTAAACTAACCATTGTCAATAACCTGGGTCACAGCCTGCAAAAGTTAAGTTTTGCTCTACTTTCATTCATACTTGCATTATAGACATGATCCAGATATAATGGTGCTCTCTCCTGTTTCTCATGTTAAATTTGGGCTAAATCTAAAAGATGAGTGGTCTCAGAGTCTGAGATCCCACAGTGGGACTTCCTCTGGCTTGCTTTACTTTTAATGAGAGATTTCCCAGTCCCGCCGAATCCTCCGGGCGATGCTTGCGCTCTGACGCTAATGTGCCCTGACTGCTGCGGGCTTGTTAATACAACCAGCATTACCGGGAAGGAGCAGAGGAAGAATAAGAAATTAAACACTTATTAAAAAGCGGCACTTGATGTGAAGCTTCTTTTATTGCTGGTGATTTATTTTTGCTCCCATATGAACTACGGCTAAAGTAGTTTTTACGAGACCTGACTTCGTATTTAGTGTTGTAAGCTAAACAACAATTGTGCAACACCACATTTCGGAAACGTATTTGTTTTCTGGTTCACAAAGTTGCTCAGTAACTTTTGCTTTTCTTTCTGATATGCACAGTAATTGCTGCAGTTTCTCATTTTTGATTTGTTTCAACCTCCTGAGAGACTTTTAATGAGTAGTTATCCAGAAACTTCCTAGCCTAGCGAACTGGAGCATGAAAATTGTTGTTTAATGAGCGCTTGTGACTGTTTATTGACTTATTTTAAAATCATTACGCATGATGCATATAACCACAATGTCCTACTGAAGTCATTTTGTGGCACGGAGTTCCTAAAGTGAATGTTTTTAGTGCATTAAAATATCTGTTTTGGTGTCATAGCCATGCTTTAGCAGTTAGCATACATGCTAGTTTGAAAACAGAAAGTGACTTTTCCAGCCCTCTCACTGTTATCTCTACATTTGTGTATCATTAAAAGTTACAAAAATACATAAATAACTACATTTTTACATGGTTTCTAAGAAAATGTGCTATGATTTTGTGAGTGTTTGCTTAGTATTGGTAGCTGGTATTCTTTTTGGGTGAACTGTCACTTTAAATAGGAGAAATAGTAATAGCAATGCAAGTCCTACTAAAATGTCTCTTTGAAAAGAAAACTTTTTATTGGCACTGTTGTTTTTCTTTTTATTTCAGACTTAAAAATGCAAATCTATTGAGTGGGCTCTAAGAGGCAGATTATTCAGACGTCATAAGTGAACCTGCTAAACTGAAATGCAAAGTCCTCTTTGGTGTATGCGTGGGTGATTCAAGTGGCATCTGCATAGCGTATAGTGGATTAGCAAGAGTCACTTAATGGCACCTGGATAACCTGCGCTAAAGCCTTTAAATTCTGGAGCAGAATATGAGACTCTTCATACCTACATTTTAAATGAAGGTATACATTATTAGAAGGTATCCACTCTGCAAGATGCACTTTTTGCACACTGAAACATCACATTGTTGAGAAGACAATCCCAGAATGCATTGTATTTGAAATGCTAATTATAGATATAAATATAGCGGCAAGCAGCAATTAAGGGGCCAAGCACATTAGAGGTAAAATGAAGTCTTAATTTCACAGTAAAGACCAGGGTCCTCCAACCCTGTTCCTAAAGAGCGACCTTCCTGCAGACTTAAGTTCCAACCCTCTTCAACACACCTGTCTATAACTAAGTAGCCCTGAACACCTTGATTAGCTGATCCAAATGTGTTTGATTAGGGTTGAAGCTGAACTTTGCAGTATGGTAGCTCTCCAGGAGTAGGGTTGGAGACCCCTCTTAAAGACATTTGTTGGTACAGAATTTTACTACAAAACTCAAAATGTTTTTTTGATTTTTTGAACATTATTTTTGGCCAATTTGATCAGAAGTTATGAGCAGAAATGTAATTTTTTATATATTTTTGATCAGTAGGTGGCGCTGTTCCAAAACTACTCATGTGCCCTCAGGTTATGCTTGTTATAACACATACCATGTTTGGTCAGAATCCGCTAAAGCGTTGCGAAGATATAGCCTCATGTCCATTTTTGCGTGAATTTCATCAAATTCGTTAACACATTTTACAAAAACAGTTTGGTATATCAAAAAGCGTTTGATATCTTCATGCCAGAATGCTCAGAAGATGATCTGAGCCAATTTTTTGTGAAAATCGGACAAACCGTCTAGGACAAATTAGAAAAAAGTTGATTTTTCGCAAAATTCAAAACTGCGAAAAATCTTGACATGTAGAAATTTAAATTTTAGTATGCATTCGACTCGAATCAGAGTAAAAAAAAGAATTTTGCTTCTAGACCTTCCGGTTCAAAGGTTATTAGCAGAAAAATTAAATTTGGCCTATTAGTGGCGCTAGAGTTTGAGATAGAGATTCCAAATTTGCTATGGTAAATGTTGGGACAGTCCTCTATCCGTGTGCCAAATTTCATAACTTTCCCACAAGCAGTTATATGGGCTGCCACAGACTCCCAGAGACGACGAAGAAGAAAACGGATAAAGTAGAGTTTAACTAAAAACTGTTCATATTTTATGCAACATTTATGTATTTTTATGCTCTGTGTATAATGTTGTTAGCTTAGCAACATGCTAACATCAAACTCTGTTGAAATCAATTATGAGTCGAGTTTCAATTAGTTCCAAATCAGTTGTGAATTGTGTGGGGGGTTTTTTTGTTTTTTTTTGTCTGTTCAAGAATGCTGACTTGAACTCTTTTCTCTCTTTTCTTCTTCCTGTCTCAGAGGTGTACCCTGCATTAAGTCCAACTGATCAGGAAGAAATCAGGCTCATTAAATCTCCCAGCTGTCTCTGCGATGGGCCGTTTCTAATCCCAGCCTCTGCACGCTGATCACACATCAGTGTGTACACATCTACAGTAGATTGGGCGTTTCATTGAAGGTCTTTGTAGTGCTTGTCAGATGATCCACATGCATACGCGCATGATATCTGGTTTGAGAAATTAGGATGGGTTTGTCACAGTTTATTTATATATTTGTTTTCTCTGACATTTCAAAGGAGTTTATTTCTTTAATAAACAGCTCCAAGGTTTCAGAGGAAGGATTTGTGTGATTAGCAAGCATTAGCCGCACATATTCAGCTTTCTGCGTGTTTTGTAACAGGCGAATTGTTGTTTTTGTGGCCATGGCAAGCTGTAAAGGGCAAAGGGTTACTTATAAAACTTTCTGCCTGCCAAGTCTTGGTGTATAATCCCAAAAGAGGATTGAGATGGCTAATTGTGTAATAGCAAAATTAAAATACACTGAAATATGTATTCAAATGATGGTCAAAATGCATTAACATCTAGTCTCTTATACAAAAGTTTAGGTGCAGAATGAGGTTAGGTGAAGCTTTATTTAGGCATTACTCCTCCATAATCTGGAGCATTTTACCTATTCAAATTACTGTAGATGAACTCTAAAAGTTTTAAAAGGCAACTAAAAATATTTTAAAGTCTGTTTATATTGTAACGAGGAGTCAGTGGCGTTAGGATCCATGTGCAGCTTTATTAAAACAGAATGTAAGTCAAACAGGCAGAATTCAATCACGAGCTTCAAACACAACGTAGACAGGGCAGAGTCAAAGTCAGAGTTCGGGCTGAGGATCAGGATAATCAAATAACAAGGCAGGCTGAATCAGGGTAGGCAGGCGGCAGAGAATCAGAGTCCAGTAAATCATCCAGGTCATACATGGGGAGTCATACATGGGAGAAACGCTCAGAAATATTTGCATGACAAGACTTCGCAAAGAGGTGACTGGGAGAACAGCTTAAATGGGCCAGAGTCAATATGAAACACCTGTGCAGATAATCAGCCACCGGTACGGGGTATTATGGGAATTGGAGTTCGTGAATGTTAATACTCAGGTGACGGTTCCCTCTGGTGGCGATCGGAGGGAGCCACAGAGGCTGAATTCGTGACAGAGCCCCTCCCCTGTGAGCGGCTCCTGACGCGAGGAGGCAAACGACGCCGGGGTCTTCCTCGAGGTCTTGGAGCAGGTTTGTCCGGGTGGTCTCTATGGAAGTCTGTGGTAAGTGAAGGGTCTAGGATATCATCAGCATTGACCCAGGACCGTTCCTCCGGACCGTACCCCTCCCAGTCCACGAGATACTGGAGGAATCTGCCCCGACGATGAGAGTCCAGGATTTCTCGGACCTGATACGCCTCCTGGCCGTCAACGATGATGGGAGGGGCCCTCTGGTCACCAGCCTCGTCTAGGACCTCCACTCCTCTCGGACCACCAGCGGGCTTGAGCAAAGAAACATGAAAGGTGGGTGAGATACGGTAATGAGCAGGTAAGGCTAATCTAAATGAAACTGGAGTGATTTGTCTGATGATTTTGAAGGGACCCACGTACCTGGGATTGAGCTTTTTGCAAGGTAACCGGAGCC
>JAFVLL020027323.1:0-17543 GCA_021397915.2 Tor tambroides
TACATACATACATACATACATACATATATATATATATATATATATATATATACTGAATGCTATTATTTGTTAACACATGATAAACTTGCTCAACCTTTCTCTCACCCATATAAATAAGCTGTAATCAGAACTGTCAACTGATTGCAAAATGTGTTACAAGGAATTCCACAACATGAACTAAGTAGAGCACATTCAATTTAAGCATATTATGACCTGATTTTCTTTCTTTACACTCTTCAAAATAAGTCTCTGGAGATGTGTGTGAAAACCAATGTCATTTTATTAAAGTAGATGTGTGTCACCATAGTCATACAGTCAGTCTGCCCTATATTAGTGTACTTTATGTACATGAGGTGTAACAGCATTCAAAATGCATTAAAAAGTCAAATCTTTTCATATAGTTTTATTTATTAATTTGTCTGCTATTGTCTGCTGATGCATGCCTTAAAATACAAAAACATAAAATGCTCAATTACATTTTCTTTTTCATTTTTGTATATTAAAAATCTTTTTATTGTTGATCAATGTAATATTTTTCAGCACCCCTTATTCATTAGCATAACATTTCCAGTCTCTTGCATCAGTTTATCTCAGTAATATCTTTTCAACTACATTTTATTTTTTTAATATTTACCTTTATTTGTATATTAGCTTTTTTCTTGTCTTCATATGCATTGGGTATTGAGTAGAGAGATTACATTTCCTGTACAGGGAAAAGGTAGATAGGCTGCTAAAGTGCAGTCATGATCCGTCAAGGTAAATTGGGAAAACAAATGCATAATCAATGGGTCTGATATTGATGAGGCGCTTCTTTAGTAAAGCAAGCAAATCGTAGATATTGTGTGTCCTTCATCTAGAAGACAAAATGATGGATGGATTATGATTATTAAATAAATTATAAGGAAATAAAATATAACAGCCCATTGCAGTTGTATTTGATGGTTGTGGTGGACAGCAGCCAAAATTAGTCCCCAGCAGACTGTGCTCAAGTGAGACAGCATGGGGGTTATTCATATGCAGGCCTCTGGGTAAAATTGCAACGATGAAACACTTTGTGTATTCAATGTGTTGTTTTAACAGTGGGGCCGCCGTTCTGCCGACTTTGAAATACTAAACTCAGACAGTTGGCGGATCCTGGTTAAGGTGCGGCGTAATTTGGGTCTTACTTGAAAATCCTCTGTTATCCTAAAAAAAGTAGCCAATTTCCAGTTGGCTGCAAAAAGACAACAATGCCGGAGTTTCAGTTACAGAGGCGAGGTATTAGCTGAAATGGAGAGTGGAACATGATCCTCAGCTGTGTGCCTGTGTTTATTTAGCAATCCCGGGTAAGTCTGGCTGGAGGAGACAGACCATAAATGTCAGCGAGGGGGGACTGTGTTTTATCTTCTTTGGTATAGTGGATCCGTGCATGGGATGGCATTCATTAGAAATTGTAATAGCTCAGTTTCAGTCTTTACGGGTCACCGTTCTGTGTCTTAGTCAAGCTCTAAATGCACGTTTTACTTAAATTACAGCATGATATCATTTCATATTTCTTGGTACTTGGTGGCTGCACTCCCAGGACATTAATCTAGTTCCACTTCCACATATAAAATTAGTCTCTGGGGTCTACCACTTGCTTTTAAATTCACATACCTCCAGTATGATAGTTTTTGTGTTCCTTTGAAGTCACACGTAAATGGGTGGATCAGATCTACTAATGTTACATTCATTTCAGTCTAACTTGAACAGGATATGGACAATTTTCTGCTGTTTTAACTATGCTTTCTTCCCAAATTTGTACCATTTTTGTTAGAGGGCCTCAAAGAAAGAGGAACCTGAAAATAGTGTTCGGCAGGGTATGATTACATGGCACTCTGAACTCGTTTTGTTGTTTGTTACTCCCCATTTACCTTTTGTACGAACACCTCCCTGCATACAAGACCAACAAGTGACAGACTTGTAGATTGAGGGTAACTTGCAAAGATACACAGTTTGAACTATTGCTCAACAATATCTGATTTTAACTATACACTGTAAAAAATGCAACTGCACATTTTCCAGTTTACGAAACTTTTTGAGTCTCAAATACCAAAAAATGCTATTTTCTTGAAACTACATAAAAACTCTTGTCAGACCAACAAAATTACACCAAATGTTGCCCCAACTAGTCAAAAACAGTCATCTGAACAAATAATTGCATACTGTTGAAATTTTAAGGCATTGTGAGTTCCCAGCATGCATTGCAGCATGAATAAATTATGCAGTTACTGTAATAGGATTATTATTTTTGCTGTTTGCTGACTTAATTTAAACTTTTTTGGGTAACACTTTAGAATACTGTTCCATCATTAATGAATAACTGCACAAGAACACATGAGTAATGCAATATTAGCACTCTAGTAACTACTAATAACTAACAAGAAACTCTGCTTGATGAATTAGTAAGTGATAGTGCTTAGTCGAATGTGGTAGTTCACTATTAGCTAATCAGTAACTATTATTTTTTTCATGCTTTCTTAAGAACTAATAAGATCTACTGTGTACAGGTTCATAATTAATATGAATAATACATAATGTATAATTAATTCTAAAGTTCACTAGTAATGACTCAAGTATTATAAAATTCCTTATAATAAATTACTAATTATTTGGATCAGTATTCTAAAGTGAATAACATGATAATTCTCTAGTAATAAATAAAGTCATTGTAAGCTTTTGAGAGTTTTGTAAAGTATTGGATAGTAACTATTCAGGTGCTATTACATCCTTCTAAAGGAATTACTCATTTTTTGGATCAGTATTCTAAAATGAAGATCATGATAACTCTCCATAATTACTGAAGTCATTGTAAAGCTTTTTTGTAAGGTTTTGGTTGGTAATTCATTTTGATAGATTTGGTAACACTTAAATCTTTACTAGTGCGTTACCATGATCTTCACTTTAGAATACTGATCCAAATAATTAGTAATTTCTTCAGAAGGAAGAAGTAACATATGAGTCATTACCATCCAAAACCTTACATATACCTCAAAAACTTACAATGACGTCAGTCAATATTAGGGAGTTATGATGGTTTTCACTTTAGAATACTGATCCAAGTAGTTAGTAGTTCCTTTAGAAGGATTTGGTAATTCTTGAGTCATATTTGATCTTCATTTTAGAATTAATTATACATTATTCATAATGTATAATGTAGAACTTAGTAGTTCTCCAGGATATATATTAAAAAAATAGTAGTTATTAATTAGCTAATAGTGAACTACCAGTTTCAACTGAGCGCTATTACTTACTAAATCATTAATCAGTTTTGTTTCTTGTTAAGTAATAGTAGTTACTTCAGTGTTATACTACGGGGCCGTTGAATGCTTGAATCTGATTGGCTGACGAACGTTCTGAGGTGTGCAATTATTTTCAGGGAAACGCACGGCGAACATAGTTCCAGGCAGCTCTCGACTGACAGGTTCCGTATCACTTCACAAACATTCTGTGTTATTGTAAAAGGTCTTACAACAGCAATAATAACTAAAACCAACAAGACACTGGCCAAACACATAAATATAGATGTGCTTAAATGGGACAAAAACGACAGATTATTTCCATGTTTTGCCACAAAATTATGTTTTATTATGTACGTAGTTAACATAACGTTACTCTATTTCTCCCGCTTTCTCCTTACAGACACACACACACACACACACACAGTTTATACACATGAAAACATATTGCTACATTGTTGCTGTTACGCTGTTTGACGATTCTGTCAGTGTATAGTTTAACAACTTAAAAGTACATGACATTTCACAAGCGAAGCGAGGTAACAACTATTACTATGAGGAAATAAACTTAAAGTTTCACTAGTAGGGACTAGGGTGGCACGGTTCAACTTTTCACGGTTCGGTTTGTATCACGGTATTAGAGTCACGTGTTCTCCAAAATGCCCGTATGTTTAGGGAAAAACTAATGTTTAAAATACAAAAGAAGAAAATAAGAATAATCTATTTAACTACAAGCAACAGCATAAATAAATACAACAGAGTAAAGATAAATAAAATAAAACAGTGATTATGGGTTTTAGGTAGGTTCAGTATTAGTTTTTAGGTACATAAATTGATTAATGTAATCAAATGTAAAACAGCATTGCATATTTGATCAGTATAAATTAAAGATTAATCTTTATTAGCAAAAGATTCAATCAAGAGCAGGAAAGATTTCTTTGTTGTTGTTGTTTGATTAATATTAAGAAAGTGCTGTTTACTTTTTAAGAGAATGGCAATTGATCCAGTGCACTGATACTGTAATGCTCAGCTGCTATGTCTGGGTTATAGGATACTTTACCAAGACGGGCATTTTGACATAATTTTGTGTAATTTGTGTAAACCTGCCAATATCACCACCCGGTGATGACGGAATAAATAATTATAATCCAGCATACTTGCACTGATTGGAACAAGAGAATGGTTTGTCCACTTTTTATTTTCTTTCCCCATCACTGTTGTTACGCCACCAAGAAGCCAGAATTACATCCATCAACAGAAGCACATTAGCCGAACTGTTTTTTTTTTTATTGTTACCTATTGGGCAGAGCCAAGCTGAACTGCTGTCTCAGCGCGTGGCCGAATCCCAGGTGGAGAACCGTACGGTTCGCTTTCCGTGAACCGTACACCTCAGTAGGGACGCTGCTGCCGAACACTGGGAGAGACTCAGAGAGGTAGGAAGACCATCCACGCTAAATCTCTCTCTGCCTCTCTCTCTCTCTCTCTCTCTCTCTCTCTCTCTCTCTCTCTCTCATAACTTAGTTATTAGCTGTATTTGTTTGTTATCATAGCTCAAGCATCCGTTACTACTTTACTAGGTCTAAATGACGTTTGAATTAGCAACGGGAAGCGATGGATGAGATGGAAGAAATAATCCTAGCCTACAATAGCGATTTGCATAAAAACCTGACTAATCCCTTGAAATATATCATCTGATCAATGTGTTGAGGTGTGGCAACCATAGTATAAGCGGAATAATTGACTCTGGATTCCGTTGAATTTTTCGTACAGTAATGTGACACACTTTCGTACAGTGCATTATTTTTCTAATAATTCAACGGCCCGTCGTCAATTATTCCTTACTTAATAGTGCACTAGTCACTTGTTATTCATTAACGAAGGAACAATATTCTAGTGTTACCCTTTTTTTGGTTATATATATATATATATATATATATATATATATATATATATATATATGTGTGTGTGTGTGTGTGTGTGTGTATAGTGTAGTGTATATATATATATATATATATTTATTTATTTATTTTTGCTGTTATTTTGTCATTATTGTTAGTTATTTGTTGTACTGTGATGTAAAGAGCTCATCTTTTTAACATTTGTTGGTTGTCACCACTTGAGGTTTGTGTGTCTAGTTTTGAGGCCTATAGAATGTTCAGCAACTCATGTCTATTTCCTGGATATCTTATGCCTCATTTCCACTGAGCATACAGTACAGTTCAGCACAGTGCGATTCGGTACAGGTAACCCTGATCAGGCTTGCGTTTCCACTGCCAACAGTACCCTTTACTTGTGTATGCCGGAAAGTAGCGATCAACAATAAGGCCGTGTTCACACTTGGCGTCTTTTTTGACTAGAAAAAGTTGACAAGAGCATTTTTTTAATAAAAACAAAGCTGGCAGCGTCTGTTACAAATAGCAGCCGAGAGCGTCTTTTGTTGCCATAGCAACAGCTGCAACAGTAGCCTAGCGCTGTGTACTGCAGAAATGTCAAGAAAGAGTAAAAAGTTGGCTCTTGCGTTGGCTTTTGAAGTAAACGGGAAAGAAAATGTCATAGCTTCCCACAACGACGTTTGTGGGTGCAATTACACAAACGGGAAGGAAACTGTATGGTGCTTCCACTAATTTAGTCCAGGAGCTCCGGTTGGATGATGTACGGTTTCATACAACTCCTTGTGCTCCGAGATCATAATGACCTGTCTACCGACTTCTCCTTTTCTTGTTGTTTTACAGTTAAGGAAACGACTCGGCCACCGCTTGTCAGTCAGCTGTCAAAAGGCGCTTTGACGTTGGGCGTTTTTTTCAGAAAAGTTGAACTTTTTTCACTCGAAAACGCCTTCTGAGCTGCAGAAAAAGACGTTTCAAGGTAGGCGTTAAAGCGCTCAGGACTTTTTTTGAAAACACGGTTTACTCCATAGGATTATAATGTAAAACAGACGCCGGCAGCTTCAAAAAAGACGCCAAGTGTGAACACGGCCTAAAGCGTGACAATAAGCATAACTCTGCCTCTTTTATGTCAGTTTTAATGAACAATAATAGCCATTATAAAAGTATAAGTACAAAGTATAAGAGGCTTATATAAGAGGAAATAAAGACAAAAGCAAACAATTCACAGTCAAACGTTTGCTACAAAGTCAGTGCTGTAAGTTAAAGTTCAAAATAAATATAAAGTTAAACTTTGTGCTCAGTCAAAACGATATAACCAGGAACAAATAATAGATTCATGAGACCACGAATGCCTGTTAAATATACACAAAATGGATCGTTTAATCACTACAGAGACATCAGAGCCAGCGGCAAATGTCGGAAGAACTAGCCGAGCGTAAGGCTGCTCGAGGCGGATGCATAAGCACGGAGCACACAGTGATCGCCTGGAGCTTTGAATTCGGCATAGCAAATTTTCAAATAGGCGCTATATCTTTATAAATAAACTGCAGATTTGAGTTTTAAACAATTACATTCTCGCCTGAAAAACTCTTAAAACTACATTTCATGACAGAATAACAGTAATATTTTGAAAATTACGCGGGTTTTTGGACAATGACGTTTCACAAGTCCAAGAACAGACAAGAACACGTATTGAGAAATGGTTATTATCTGTGTGAAATTGTAAAATCATAAAATACACTGTTATATTTTTGTGTGTGTGTTTGCACACTCTGATGTAATAAGCAGAACACAGCAGAGCGGAATGAGTGAAGGAGAAGCTTTATCCCCTTTATCACGCAAAAGTGGCGATTCTAGTAAACCAACTTCTGCAGTGAGTTTAGCTTCACCCTTTTGGTACCCTTTGCTGTGCTAGGTACCTCAAAGAAAGGGTACCAAAAAAGTGGTACAGTATGGTTCGCTATTTTGGTACCATTCACAACTTCTGACAATGGAAACGGACATAATTGCGTACCGTACCGTATACCGAACTGTACCGCTCAGTGGAAACGAGCCATTAGGGCCTGTTTTCACCTGGTCATTTCATGCATTTTTGCCGATCGGATAGCCTGTTAAAACATGTCCATTTACACTTGGCCACATAAATGTGTCCTCGCAAAACGGATATAAATCCGATCTTCAATTCCAGCACTATATTTAAATTTAACGGAGTTCACATCAACGAAATCTAAAGATAAGCGCTGGATTTTATTAATTATCAGCTCATATCAAGATCAAAGACGCAATAGGAGAGCGCGCGGCATCAGCACTGGAAAGATAAGTTTGTCTTACTAGTGAAGATGATGTGTTGACCATCTGTGTCTTCCAGTTTCATTCGCGGCAGTTTGCACGTTGGCTTGCTTAAGAGATGCTAAGCTGCTCGTCCGCAGCGATGCGTGTTGCATTAGCGCAGTCATATCTGACTACAATGTCATATATCCTAAAACACGCTCTCACACGTTTATTATTTGAACATTTTGGGAGGAGTAAAATTTACAAATGTGGTTTCAACAACCAGATGCATTCACACTTGTCCATTTCCATCTGGAATGCGGCCCAGACCACCTCCTGAAGTGGTTTGAGCGATCGGATTATCCATCTCGAATGTGTTTCGAGGGCATTTACACCTGGTCTTTTCATGATCGGTAGCTATCTGATCAGACAAAACGCATGGAGTGACCAGGTGTAAACAGCCCCTTTGTAAGTTTTACAAGCAAAGACAATGTTGTCTACATATTAGACTAAGTTATCCATTAAGATTTGTCATTGGTAAATAAACATAAAATCGATAATAGGGTGACTTTTTAAACGTTCTTTTTTTTCTTCCAGGAAACAAAAAAATAATAATTTACCTCAACCACATTAATTGTTTTTTCATTTGCTGTGACAAGAATTTTTCTATTAGCAAAATAAGACAATCAGCATCGCCAAACAAAGTATCTTTACTGAGAAGAACTAAAATACTATTGTTGAGAGAACTCAAAAGTCTTACTGCATCAAGTTGCCTTATTTTTTTACGTTTTCTCAGCTATTTATTTTTTTTTTACAGAGTACAATTATTGTGGCCAAAATAATTCACAGTAAAGAATATTACTGTAATTAACGATAAAATAAAGCTATGATTCAAAACTTTCTTTCTTTCTTTCTTTCTGGACAATGAGTCAGACTCAAAATGAGTGTGTAGAGAGGCGAAGAAAGACTCTGTAAAAAATAACCTACTGTTGACCTGCAAAGGGAAAACTTTTTTACGGAAACCAAAAATCTTCTATACTTACAATACTCTGTTATTTCAGTCACCGAATTTCAAACTGTTTGACACCATATGCTCAGTCTTTAAGCGGACTTTAAACTGGAGGATAGATTAAAGGTTTTGGACTACCATCTTGAACGCGGGGCGGCGCTCCTCGTCCGATGTGCGACTGCACTTCAGAATTGCAACTAGAAACAGCACAGCGAGAGCGACTGATATCACCATAATAAAATATATCTAAATTTAAGTCAAATGAAAATCCTCATTACAAATGCATCATCACACAATCGGTCTGTGCACAAAACCAACAAATGTAATGTTTAAAGTAAGCCAACACATCATGACAATGCTCACAGCAAAACAAAGCAGTAGCGAGGCGTGACTTTTGAACGTAGGCCCTCTCCCTCTCCCATCGTCGGGGGAAATATCAAACTACCAGCCTAGCTTACGGCCATACGGTGTCATCTTCTAAAAGTCATCTTTGACAATTCCTAATCTAGTTTTAAGGCGGTCACACACCGGACGAGAAGCACAGTGCTGCGTTGCACCACGTCCGGACACTGGCGGCGTCAGGCAACTGTCCGCGGATCCCAGCTGCGACTCTGGGCGCTGTTCACAATCCAGCCGCGCCACAGAGCGCCACTCACATAGTTTTCCATTAAATTACATTATATTTGTCCCAAATAATTTTTAATGTATATAATGACTTCATCCTTGGCTGGGAGATTGTGTGTATTTTTCAGCAAAACGTTTGTCTTTCTGCGAACATTAATGAAAGAACATTGGCAAACAACTTTGCAACAGGGTTGGAACTACAGATCTTGACCTGACGTTAGAAGCATAATTTCACATGTGGACTTAAATAGATCCTGTTCTTGGGCACAATAAGCAAGCTCACACACAGTACATTATATGATGTTCATTCCAGTTAAATATATACATTTCAGTCTATACATTTTAGCATGTCAACAATCAGTGTCATTTTTGAAGAGTGCGCATGTGCATGAATGTGTAAGAAAACTTTGGAGTATGACGTAAGAGTGAACCTACATGAATCAAACTTCAAATAAAGCACAATGACAGTAAACAAAAAAATAGTGAGGTAGTGTTCAAGTGCGGTGTTCGTTATACCAGCATCTCAGAGATCTCCAATCGATTAATTAGCAAAAGTTATTAATTTAATTTAAGTTATAAATTTACTCCATCAATTACGGTGGTTCAAATGAAGGAGATGCAACAATATTGCAGTTTTGGGAAACAGTTGTGACTATTCAGTTAGATTCTCTAATGATGCATCATTATATATATATATATATATATATATATATATATATATATATATATTTTTTTTTTTTTTTTTTTAGTTTTTGGCCGGTTGATTACCATTTGTATAACCACGGTTACTATACCATGGTTAAACTACAGTTACTCTGGCAAAACAATGGTTTTCTTTTGTTATTTGTAACAGAGACAGCAGCAGGAATGCACAGATCTAACATACTGACAAGCATTCAATTACTTTCAGAATTTTTTGTCTTCACTTAAGAAACGACTGACTGTGTTTAAGTAAAAACGCACAAAGCCTGACATTTTGACATATTTTTTTATGCGTATTTGTCAGTTTAAGCGCACTCCCAAAGCTGCCTATACTTCTCAGCATTGCGTGAACAGAAAGCGGCCAGGGGAAGAGTGACTCTTTCGTAGTGCAATATGCTTTAATTTTTTTTTTTTTTTTTTTTTTTTTAGTATTGCACACCTCCGGCAGGAGACTGTATATTACAACATTCACGTACAAATATTACTGTATACTACAAAAGCCATGAAACGGCAATTATATTACTCGCATAGTCATAGTTTCTATTTATATGTTTTGGAGTAAAGAAGCCCCCTGGTGGTTCGGGGCCCTGTGCAACTTGCATAGAGAGGACCAGCACTGATTACTGGTGCTGGATTTTTTTTATTTATTACAATATTATTGTATGTGTAGTGTTAACTCATTATCAGTATTTCATATTGTATCACAGTTATAGTCAACACTGGTGTTCTGCAATAGCCCTAGTATGAAGTCTTTCTACAAAATTTGTGCTGTTTTGTCATCAATATTAATATCAATTATTTGCAGTCCAGTCCGAAATACCATTCAGGAGTTGACACTGTTATTAAGTACATGGAACTGGTGTGTGTCGCCTCAACGTGGGTTTGTTGCACCTCACATGGAGATAAGCCACGCTTTGGTTTAATGCGGGGAGCTGCTTCCTGTCTCCCCTCCTCAAGTAGGTCACAAATGGTCTCGCTGCAGACTCGGAGAATAATCCCATCTCTTCGTAGTCTGGGGGATTGTGATGTGAAGGGAAAAAAAAATCCCTTTTTCCACTGATGAAGCTCTGAACCCTGAATATTCTGTACCGACAGTTTGAGGACTTTGTGATAGGTAATTCGTGCTCGTACGTGACAATTTGCATAATATGGTACAGAGAGAACATTTTTAAATAATTGCCTTGTTGACGGTGAATTGAGTAAATGTAAGAAGTGTGCAAAGTGTACATTCTAGAAGGCCTGGAGTTGTAATAACATCATCCATGTATATATTCATGCCGGTATGGTGTAACAGTCAGTTTCCTCACGTAACACAGAACTGTAATTAACCTGCCTAGGTTTGAGAAAATTTATTATATCACTGGACACATGTTTGTGTCATAGTCTCGGTCAGATGGTGTATAACACTGGGGAGTCTTGTAATAGCCCTGCATCCAGGTGGGTGTATTGATTAAAGCTGTACTGCACTTGGAAATATGTAAATCTGTGCTAATTAGTTTTCATTCACAGAGAAGGCCAGTGTCTGAAATGCCATTTCCAGGCTAGCTTAATAACAGACAGGCCTGCTGCTTGATCGCATAAAAATCATTTACAATGGGAGAGAGCGAGAGCAGGAAAGAGACGGACTGTTCTTTAAACAGGATTTTAAATCTGATCATCATTATCATAAGTCAGCAGTAGTCATTAGGGAGCATATAATATATCAAGACTGAGAGATTAATGGAGCTGGACCTGATAAATTCCTGTTTTCCGTCAAATCATTGGGTAGGGTTTGTCTAATGCTCACATAATTAGCTTACACCGTTGAGGAGTGATTGATATTTGCTGTGTTGGTGGAAAAAAGAGGGAGACAGTGGTAAATACTAGGGATGTGCAGCAAAGCCATTATCTGAATTAAATATTTGGAACACTATTGTTGTTGTTTTTTTTTTTTGTTTTTTTTGAAAGAACTCTATAATGCTCTCCACAAGGCTGCATTTATTTGATACATTAAGAAAAAGTAATATGGTGAATTTATTTTATATTAATATTATTTTATAATTGAATATAACTGTTTTCTATTTTAATATATTTTAAAATGTAATTTATTCCCGTGATGACAAAGCTTAATTTCCGGCAGTCATTACCTCAGTCACATGATTCTTCAGAAATCATTCTAATATTCTGATTTGATGCTCAGGAAGCATGTCATATAATCATAGTTGAAAACAGGTGTGCTACCTAATATTTTAGTGTTTTTTTTTATTTATTTTTTTGATAGTGTTTCTGTGATGAATAAAATGCTCGAAAGCACTGAGATCTTATGTAACACTATAAATACATTTCCTGTTATTTTTGTTCAATTTAATGCAACCTTGTTGAGTAAATATATATATATATATATATATATATATATATATATATATATAAAAGATACAAATACTAAAATAAAAATAAAAACTTACCCCAAACTTTTGAATTATATTAGCTGGATTTGTTTTATTAAACATTATTAAAGTCATTATTGGTTCCTTTACAAATTTATCTTTGAGCACATTCCTAGTAAAAAAAAAAAAAAAAATAATAATAATAATATATAAAAAAATGGTTTGGCTTTAGATAGAGAGCTGTTGAGTGTAAAGTGCTGAAGGACAATTCTGGGAGACCTAAAATATGGAGTGTTGTGTCAGGCTGTCTTCTTCACAGTATAGATTTTCCATATGTCTACAGTTGACGATTGAAATTTCTCAGACCGGGTGACCCCAAAAAACTCCAGCTGGGAATGCCGTACATGCCATTTTTATGGGAATTTATTGGTTGTGCACATTTCTGGTAACTTACTGCTCTCCTTCCATCTCTCCTTGACCCCAAAAAAATCTCTGTCAACAACAATTTTTTTTTTTTTTTTTTTAATGTAATACCTATTCTCCAGTGACTTTAGTATAACATGCAGTTTAACAGATGGCAGACAGTGTAGCATGTTGCCCAACAGAGCACAAAGATAAAATAAGATTATGTAGGTAACACAAATACCTGTTGTTTTGTTGTCAGGGGCAAGACATGTTGCTCACTATTCTGGACTGAAATAACATCTGCAGTGTTTTACCGCACTTATTCATTGGAAATTCTGAGCAGTGAAAAGGGAGATGCTTATGATGAAATAATCGTGTGAAAAATCTCTGAATCCATTGATAAACCATCCGGCTGCATCCCCGCACTTTCCCAGCTGGCGTAATCTGTTTAACCTTTTAGCGAAATCCTTCCGCATGCCCCATGGTCCACACAAACACAGACATTGTAGTTAAAAGCCTTGAAGATCAGGAAGAAAGCCTCAGCCAGGCAGATAGAGTTTCTTTTTAAAGACCTGCCGGGATAGAAGTGTTACAATCAGCGGGAACAATCGCAAGAATATTCCGGGAACCTTCAATCCAAGGGGCAGAGTAACGGGCACGGCGGTCCATTTCATCCATCAGGGATGATGCGTGCAGGAAAAGGAGTTCTTTCTTAATCAGGTTAGGCCTCTCTCGAACCACAGCACATCTCCAGCCTCCTCTCTCAAACGCATCCATCTTGGGCTGGAGAGGTAATGTGTTCCTAAGTGAGTTAACCCACTACACAAATTTGATTTGGCCCTTAAACATTACATCACTCTTTATATCTCATTATTAATTAGCTGGTATTATGCTTCAGACGTTGTGTTTAGAGTGCCTGAAGGTTATCGGAAGAGGTCCATTCATCCCGTGCTGTATTTAATTTCATGTGTTTAATTAATATATAGCAGACTTTTAAAAGCCTACCAACAGAAGACCTTTTATGAACCACATATGAACCTTTGCTTCTCGGCTCTGGTTCATGTTCATATCATGATTCATATCTCAGAGAAATCAAGTTCAATGGTGAACGGTCAAAATCTGCACTCATCTGTCTCAACTGATGCTCTTTTTTCTGAGGTTTAATTGTTATGTGAGAGATTAAGTGGCACATTTTCTTGATAGTCTGAAAATAGATTTGCAAATCATTTGTGGTTAAAATGTAGCATTTGTTTCTGTTTCAGTTACCTCAGCCAAACACTCCACATTTACATGCACACCAATATACTAATAACTACCAAAAATTAGCATTACTTGTAACCTGCAAAATTTCAGCGGGACACTTATAGAGACTCAAAATCTCAGATGTTATTTGCAGTTTCTATGACTTTACCATGTCTCCTTCAGCTACAGGAGATGAGAACACATTTCTTGGGTCAAGAAGGAGTCTGAGTTTATGATATTTTCCTACTCTCCAGCAAAATACTTGCTGTGGTTAAATATATACTTTTCTACATATCACACATGCACACTTCAATAAACCAAAATGACACAGGTTAAGGTGTTTACATGCTGGGTAAAATCAGAGGAATTGGGCAAAAATCTAACTGTTGATCATTTTATTCTTAAGTCGTTTATGACCGTAGTCCAATGAAGGAAGACAGTTTAACGATTTCACATGACCACATGTGTTGTTGGCTTATTTAGCACAATCGGTTTAGAAATGTGAATGTAAACACGCTCAATGAGGTAACTAAAGGTATGCTTCCGATATACCCCAATATCTGTGTCAAAGAAGGTGACGCCCAGAGCAGACTACCTATTTCGCCATTGCCATGTACCAGTGGTAGAAGGTGGTTACCAACCATAGTGACCTCTTCCAGGAAGTTTGCTTTGGCAATCTCTTTTGAATTCTAGAAACAAACTCCAAACTAACTTTGTTTTGGCCTGATTTTGTTGCAAATTATGTCACACCAGTTCAGTCTCTGATTTCGCTTGATATATATTAAGGCCTTTAAGTCCTAGATTTAAGCCACTGGCATCAGATGAAGCTATTAAAGGACACTTTAAAACTCCATAACACAACCATGTTTACATCACATACAGTGATGATGTTGATTCACTGTAAATGGAAACTCCTTTTAACCCACGTGGTTGGAAACTGTTACCATTGCCAAAAAAGTACACCGTTAAATCATCTGGCCCTCAAAGTTGTTTGCAAACAGACCATCATGATCTATTGCAGTTAGTGGAGGTTTTCCTTGCTAAAGCATAATGGTAATTATGGTCAACACTGTTAGATGGGAAAGATGATACTGGCCTCTTCACTTATTTGATGGAGTCAGCTTGAGCACTTTATGTTCCTTGAACTCGCTTGATTTACCCAACACCCTAAAACCTGGCCTCCACATCTTTGAAATGAGATCTGGAAGTCTTCAACCCTCTCTCAACACTCTTTCCTACTGTGCAGTGAACTACTGGGAGTTGCTCTGAGACACTGAACCCTTTCTCCCACCCCAAATCTTTAGTGCATTAATGGCCCCTTTGTTTGTATGAGATTCTCTCCAGTCTGCAGGCCATGGCTGAAAATGCAATGTGTAAGAGAATTAATTTTCTAATTTTTCTTGTGTCAGTAGCAGTTGTTCAAAGTGCCAATTAGCTGAAGTTGCTCACACCTATTCTGTGTGGAATGAGCCAAACAAGCTTGCATAAATCAAAATATATTAATTAAATGAACTGTGCATGAAAAGGTGTGCAGGATTCTAAAATAATGTGAAATCTGAATCAACTAAATTACAGCTGAGACTAAAGCCGGTGCCTTGAAATATATACAGTCAAATGCCATTATGCCCTATTTTTGAATTTAGCAGTATTAATAATTACTAGAAAATTTAAAATGTGTTACTTTAATTCACTAATGTATAATCGTGTGAATACATAATGACTTTTAGCCAAATTGGAACTGAGAATATAATGCTATCCAGGGGCCTTATGCATAAATGTGGGTTTCATCAGAAGAGATATGAATATGCATATGAATTTGATAGTCATACAGGTTTGGAACGATATGAGGGTGAGTAAATAATGTTAGGATTTTTTGTTTTGGGTGAACCATTAATTTAACCTTGGTAGTCAACAGTGAAATCCACTTCCTGCAGTACTAATTGCAGGAAAAGTCTCTCTGGAACAACCTCAGGTTAACTGACCTGCTCAAGGCCACAATGTCCAGCATGACTCGAGATCCTGGAGTTCACTTTTACGTGGGCATGCAACCTACGGCCTAGATTCTTAATGATTTGGCAAGCATCGTCAATATAAGAATACAGAAATCCAGGTCCTTCTTCTGAATGCAACACCGGGTATTCTGTGCTTAGACAAATTTTCATTAAAAACTACTTTTCTCCGAATCAGTAATTTTCCATATTGAAAAAGCAGAAAATGGCATCCTGGTGGCTTAGGGGCTTTTAGCAACTCTCCGCTGTGCTGACAGAAACTGTACAATGATGCAATTCTAGATAAAATAGGTGCTCATCAACTTCTCAGGAGACAGTGTGACAGTCAGACCATGACACATAAACTGCAGTAAATAAACTTTCTAACTCAATTTCTGGCATGACACCCATTCCAAACCTGTGCTGACAATTCATTAAGCAAATCATCTTGTGTTTACTCTGAAAAGCCCCATGCAACCTGTGTTTGTGGTCATGCGTCAGGATTGACATATCAATATGGTGGTTAAACCTGAGCCTTTACTGTAAACTTTCTGCCCCACAAAGCATTCAGAGGAGTGATTATTAAATATAAGAAATATCACAGCAAGTGAAACAAGAGATCCCATAAACCTGACTATTCAAGTTTATTACTGTTCCTGTTACAGTATCCATCGAGAGAGAGATAGAGAGAGAGAGAGAGAGAGAGAGAGAGAGAGAGAGAGGTGAAGAAATACCTTTCCAGTACCTACTCAATGCCCCAATTCCAGGAATCAACGTGAAACAGTGAATTTTTTATAATGTTATTTAGCCATAAGACTCTGTAATCTGTTTACATGGCTTTTAACTCAGTGCCTTTTGAAAGTGCTGTTTTAGTACACTCACTGGGAGTTTATCGCTACCTCACCACTATGAATATATTTATTTATAAAACCATGCATGTGAATCTCACTGCTCTCGCCCTGTCACTGTTTTTCCATTTAGCAAGGGAAATAAAAGAAAACACAATACATTCATTTATTCTTTTCTCAATGTAGCCATGCATCTGTTCAGCCCCATGTTGAAACACATAATGCAAGTCCATGCAAGAGCTGATGAAATATAATGTAAATATAATTATATAAAACTGATGGAAAAGCAATTAGGCCATATTTGAATGAAAAAAAAAAATATGTAATTATTATTTAATCAACAGTTGTTTTCAATAATTTTGTATATTTGTTGTTTCAAAGTGCTTTTAAAGGGGTGGTTGACCTTTTTTTTTCTAGGCTTGATTGTGTTTATGGGGTGCAGTCAAACATGTGTTCATGCTTAGTTTAAAAAAAAAAAAAACGCATTATTTTTCACATAATTTACCTTTATTCCACACCTCTCTTGCCTTGTCCAAATACCCACACTTGCGGTCTTGGCCACTTGAGAGCACGTGCGCACAACAGGAAGTAAGTGCGCAAGACTGTCCCAGGTCTTAAAAACGGCAAACCGCAGTGCCCTTAACGCACACTAAATCCACACTATCTCAAATACCGCTCCGGAGAGGTATTCGAGGCTAAGTGTATCCCTTCATCACGAGAGGTCACGGAAACCTTTCCAATGTAAGTTAAATATTAATAATTATATATTACAAATAATTTGGTAGAAAAACAGTGTTTTTACATTTTATTGGTGCAAAGATGAGTAGCGGTGATATTTATTTTGTAAAATATTTGCAACTGCTTTTTATCATTTAATTAGAAGCACCACAAATTAAAATTATGTCATGTTATAGGGACTACTGAACAGACATTTAGAAGTTGATT
>JAFVLL020027324.1:8797-24048 GCA_021397915.2 Tor tambroides
CTCTTTTATTTGCCGTCAAACGGTTGACCGCTGCCGTGTGTGTATCCTGTCGCAAAATGCGGCGAAAAGTCCTACACGACGGTAATAGTGTGATTTAAGGTGTTTACATGTCTGTACTGCACTTCAATAATGCGACTAAAATAGGAATACTCCACGTCTTAATTCGATTTGTGTTTACTTCGATTATGACTTTAGCCAGATTAAGGTAATCAAAAATCTCTGTTTACATGGTAGACTCTTAATCAGAGTATTGTCTTAATCGTATTAAAATCGGAGTATTGATGTCCATGTAAACGTAGTCACTGACTCTGGTTTTTCATGTTTAATACTGTAAAGCTGCTTGAATTAAGGCTATATATTGCATAAAGTACTATATAAATAAACATGATGTGACCAGACTTTACTGGAGTACGTTACTGAACTGCAGAGCTCATGCAAACATCCACATCGTTGTAATCAGATGCATTTTTAACTGCTGCTTTCAGTTTTTGTTGTGTTTATTCCGTTACTGAGAGGAAAGAGCACAATATATATTTACATATTCATCCAAACGCCGCTCAAGTTCGGACGCATTTTCTCTGAAGCGCTGTGTGTGTCTTATTCTCTTAAATTATATCCAGGAGAGCTGAACTACAATCTTGCGCTACAGAGCCACTCTGGTCAAACCGCATTATTGCAGGCTCTTACGTTAGGTCGTATGCGATCAAACGACTACTCGACAACAAAAATATTTGTCGACAATTTTTTATTGTCGACGTTGTCGATAATGTCGACTAATCATTGCAGCCCTACTCATGACCGCTCCCCAGCCCATGAGGGAGGCATCTGTCATTAAGCGTTATGCTATGACAAGGAGTACCCAATGTTGGGCCTTGAGACAGGAACCAAATTTTCCTCCAAATGTCTAAGGCTCATAAGCATCACCGCGTGACCTTGATCATGCGAAGCGGATTTCCCCATAGGGAGAACCCCTTGGTCCTGAGCCACCACTGCAAAGGTCTCAAGTACAGCAGGCCAAAAGGTATCACGTTGGATGCAGCTGCCATCATATCTAACAGTCTCTAAGGATGGATACGTGGAATTATGTGTCCTTAAGATCTTTTGTGACAAACCAGCCCTTGGACCTGATGTGAGACACAATCTGTTTGATAGTGAGCATCTTGAACCGTAGGTGTTTGAAAGCATGGTTCAGCAGACACAAATCTATGATCAGACACAACCCCTCATCCTTCTTCAGAACGATGAAGTAACGGCTGTAGAACCCGGACTCTCTCGAGAGAGAGAGAGGAGGAATACGTTCTATGGCCTCCTTTCTCAAGAGAGTGTCTAATTCTTGTTCCATTACCAGAGCCTGCTCGGAGCCCACACTAGTGGGAATGAACTGAATGAATTCTGTGGCCTCTTTCTACAATCTGCAGGACCCATTGTGAGACATTTGGAAGAAGTTTCCACGCTGCCAGAAAGTCTACTAAGGGAACCAGCCTCTCGAGGCTGGCTCCTGGTTTGGCTAGAGGAGTCACTTCTGTCCCCTGATGTGGATGACCGGCAGGGAACGACCGACCTGAAAGCTCTAGCGCCCTCACTTGAGGGGATAAGCATTCCCGTGCCGTACCGTTGCAGAGCGGCAGCTGCGAAGTTCGCGCATTGGAGCCCACTGAGCCCTGAAACACTGGCAGGGTTGACAGAGTGGCTCCCCGAGGGCACTGAGGAGGATCGGGCACCATGTACTGAGGTGTATTCCTTTCCTCCCCATGGGGGGCTGCCCTCAGGGCCCTGACGCTGGTGACATCAGGATCGCTTGGTCGAGGTCTTCTTCGACAGAATAACAGTCTGCAGATCTGCTTTCAATCTAGAAGACCCCGACCGAGAGCGTTGACCCGACCCCTGCTCTTTTCACGGGGGTACGGGTTGCGACGCTCTGTTTCTGGGTCTTGCAGTATGAGGAGCTAGATGGCTGGGGCTGGTCCTGCTCAGCAGCCTCGTGAACCTGGGAACGGCGAGGGAGGAAACGCTGAAATTAGGCCAGAGGGCAAGAGTAGGGCATCCAGCAGGAAGAATCTGTCCGTGCCTTGCATTTCAGACAGATTCAACAACAGATGCTGCTCCCTGGCAACCAGTGCTGCCACTGAACGACCAAAGGCTCTGGCCGTTTCCTTGGTTCCATGGTGTGATTTACACTTTGACATATCGATAACTTTCTAACAGAGTAATGCTGCCTTTGCAAACACACACACACACCAAACACGTTTGCTGAAGATCAGAAGCTAACATGCGCTTTTCCCGGATGTGCTTTTATGCTTCTTGGTTGCTCATGTCACCCAGCTCGTGACGTCTCGCTGCTCATTCGGACTGATTTCACACGTGCTTCAGAACGCATTCACGCAGAGGCGTTCCCAAAGCGTTTCGATGCAGCTTGAATTCCTGAAGGGGAATCATAATCATATTGGAAGCATGCTTATGATCATGAACATATAAAATGGCTGTGCACATCCAAAACCCAAAATGGGCTTAGGTGCAGGACAACAAAACAAAGAAAGAAGACACAGAAACTGAAATTACAGCTCTGGAAAGTTTATTTACAAAAAAGTGCAATGTTTCAACCAGTCATGACTTCATCAGTGAGATTGTGCCTGATAAAGACCTGTCTGGTCGAAATGTTGCACTGTTTTGTAAATAACTTTTGAGAGCTGTAATTTCAGCATGTTTATGTCTTAGAAATTTGCCTAGGTATGAAAACCGACCAGGTTTTAGAAAATAATATCCCATTGATTTTTTTTACATCTAAGTTTTAGTGAATGTGATGTGAGCTCTTCTACAGAGTTGGTCTCCCTACACTCTCAAACTACTTATTTATACACATCTGAATATTTTACTTACTTGTATTTAATAACTACAGGTCAGAACTTTAACATTGTACTGTCATTTTTTAATTTGATTATGTCATGGATTCCCAAACTTTCAATGTTGCACCTCTTCCAGATCTACTCACCGTTGTTGTACTCATAGTCGATGTGATTCATTTCATTAAAATTACATTAAGTACATATTTTTTCCATTTTTTTAATTTTTATTTTTTCCCTTCAAATCAAAGTTTGTAATGTTGTGATCTTGGTGCTGGTTGGCTTGGTTAATGGGGTTCAAATTCAATGTGGCTTTGCATTCACAGCAATCAATTAAAGTGTGTATTTGTTTCTGTATGCCAAGTTCTACTTCCCTGTAAGCTACAACAGAGCAAAGAATACATTCATAGGTTTGCACAATGCACAAGAGCTTTTATGCAATCAGTGGCTTAAAATGAGTTATTCCAATGAAATATTAGTCAGAGTGTGTGAATATTAGCCAATGATAATAATGGCATGTGTGTGTGATTGCTCAAACCTCTGATGTCAGTGGTAAAGTCTGTGTGGGAGCTGTTGGGGGTGCTGGAGCTCTGCGTTTCTTTAATTCCACTTTTGGGGACATCTTGGAGATGTTCATCACAGACTGAGACTGACCCAAAGTGCTGGGACGGGTCTCCACACATGGACCGCTTGCCACCACTGACATACCCTGAGCAAAAACAAAGCGAGACACTTTAGTAGATACATGAAAACACATTTAAGAACAAGCTCAAAAGGCATATGTGAACAAGTGTGTTTACACACACATTTATTAACCAGAGGTGCAAATAGCAATATCTATAAGTATGAAGTAAAGAAAGTAGAGACCAGCTCAACGCAAATATCAAGGTTTACAAATATAGAAGGTGAATTTTGAATTGTACAGAGAATTGAGGTATTGTTGTAAACACATTCAATTTTAGACAGCTTACAACTGTTAAATAGAATAGAACAGAAGAGAATATAACATAATTGAAGCTATTACTTTTCATTTCAAAAGAATATAATGTTTATGAGCCTTTCTTAGGAAATGGCGCCCTTTACAGTATTTGCTATTCTCCATTCACTTTGTAATGCAAAATAACTTTATAAATATCTTTTAAAGTTTATATACAGTATATATATCACAGAGGGAGTTTTGGTTCCTTGCCACTGTCACCTCTGGCTTGCTCAGTTGGGGACACTTAATTTCTAACGATTATCGTCAATTTGATTGCACATATACTATTTAAACTAAACTGAGCTAGACAATGACATCTCTGAATTCAATAATGAAATGCCCTTAACTGAAAATTGAGTGTTTAATCTTATTATTAAACATTACTAACACTCTATCCTCCAATTTGATACTGTTAAGTGCTTTGACGCAATCTGTATTGTTAAAAGCGCTATATAAATAAAGGTGACTTGACTATATATATATATATATATATATATATTAGTGCTGTCAAACGATTAATCGCGATTAATCGCATCCAAAATAAAAGTTTTTGTTTACATACATATATATATATATATATATATATATATATATATATATATATATATATATAGTGTGCGCTGTGTATATTTATTATGTATATATAAATACAAATGCATGCATGTATATATTTAAGAAAAATATGTTAAGTTTATATATTAAATATATTTATATATAATATAAAATATAAGAATATAAATATATAAATGTATATGCATGTAAATATTTCCAAAATATATGCTGTATGTGAGTGTATCTATATATACATAATAAATATACACAGTACACACACATATATTATGTAAACAAAAACTTTTATTTTGGATGCGAATCGTGATTAATCGTTTGACAGCACTAATATATATATATATATATATATATATATATATATATATATATTAGTAATGCCCTGGTACTTAGGGCATAAGTTCAATTACAGTATAAATTATAAATAAACCTGTTGTATATAAATATTTTTTTTTTTATTCTGTAGTATATCATACTCTTAAAATACTGTATGTAATAACAGTAATCCTACAGTGTAATATGCAGTAGATCCTGAATACAGCTTCTTAGGGGAAGAAGGTAAGGCAGAAAGTGACTGTTAGTTCAGAGCTCCAAGACAATGCCATTTAAAGGGCAGCAGGTTTAACAGAGGACAGCAAATCAATAACATTTGGGCTGGAAATGTCATGACCTGCTCCTGGAGAGCAGCTGAGTTCTGAGGGCTTTACCCCGGCCATGACCCCACATTTACACACCATAAAACAGCTGCCTTGAGCAGACGGTTAACAGGGAGGGATGTAAGACAAAAACTAAACCACAACAATTGTGAAGCCAATATCTTCTGATTCTCCTGCTATGCAAATCTAAGAGCTTAGGGATGTCTTAAAGAAATTATTCTCTTGTGGCAAATTTAAAAATGTCTACAAGAGTTAGCACAATGTGTAGTTAGACTTTGTGTAATTATTGAGAAGTAGAACTGAGTGGGGGAAGGTGAAGAGAAAGAAAATTAAAGAATAGAGACATTAGAACTAGATGCATTTATACAAATAATCCAGTTGTGTTCCCTGTGTTTTGTGTAAGATTCAGAGGTGCTAATACTGTATTGATTTGTCAACAAAAAAAATAAGTTTTATACCAATGAGGAATTTCTGGAAGCAAATACGTATATACACCTGACATTAAAAGTGTAATTATGTTAGATGTTGAAATATATTCTCCTATTTCATTTTTGCGGGACAAAAGCTGTGTGCTTAATCTCTGGCAATATTGTCGACTTGATTGCACAGATACTATTTGAACTGAACTGAGCTGGAAGATGACATCACAAGATACTATCGACACTATTTTGCTGTTTAATACTGTAAAGCTGCTTTGACACAATCTGTATTGTATAAAGTGCTATATAAATAAAGGTCACTTGACTAGACTTGCTGAACTCAGAATCAATTTAATTTCCAGATGAACTGAATTGAGGTAGTTAACAGAATGCAGAACTGTAATTTGAATTCCCATCTATTAAAGTATAAGTAAAATGGATTGAATTTCAAAGTCATAACCCTGTTGCAAACATAGTTTTTAATGCACTAGGAAATTTTCAGATACACATTTTACCATTAGTACACTTTTTTTGGTTGTAGCTCCTATTACATTATCATATTTAGCTCCTATTACATTATCAAATTTTGATATTATTATTTTTTGTTTGTTTGTTTAAAAAAAAACTTATCTGAAAACATTGCAGACAACAGAACTTAAAAATTCTGATATTTAGAGAAATATGTGTGATCAGGAAATAAATTCAAAATTAAATACAGCTGCAAGCAGCAATTATGGGCAATTTGCAATTTGGTCGACTATGGTATAATTGGCATCTATGTTCTCGGCATAAACCAAAGAATATATTTAGACTAGTGTTGTCAAAAGACCCGGTACTTCGGTACCAAATCGGTACTAAAAAAATGAAAACGTCACGGTACCAGGTTTTTTTAAGTACCGGTGGTACCGAGTACCCAGTCAACCCGGTTCTTGATGCGCTATCTTCATAAAAGCACTGAGACAGGGTGACATCAAAAGGAGGAAACACATCAAACTAACAAAACACTTTAAAGACCGACACCCGGATCAAATGAAGTTTGTTCAAGCAGGTAAGTTTCAATTTAATATTTAGATCTTCTGTTATGAATATTATTCCACATATTAATTTGAATGTCGGATTGAAATAAACATCGCCGTTATTAGCAGAGTTAATCGTTAGCATAAACGTGGCTAACGCTAATATAATGAACATTAGAATGAAGTTTCTTTATTAACTATTTAATGCTCCTATAACTCTTATTAGGGTATGACCACAAGGTGCTGCTGCCCCGAAACTTTTTGCGGACCATCAGCGACACATATAGAGTTTCGTAAAGATTCGATGAGTTTGTAAAATACAGCATTTTACAACAAAATTCCAAATGGCCAAAGCCCAAAATTGCTGACATGGGAAAACTGGGTATGGTTCGGCTCAGCATGCTACACCAAATCTAAAGAGCTTTGTTTTCATATCTCCTAACCACTAGGTGGTGCTGCACCGAAACTATGCAGGTGGCCTCAGGTCATGGTTATTATAACACACACCAAGACCCTGTCCCAAATGGAACACTTCATGTGCACTTCCGGTCTTGCGGACTTAAAATGGCCGCCGCGTGCGTGTGTCCATTAAGTCCACGAGACCGTAGAGTGTCCCATTCGTCATTTTAGCGTTCAAAAGGGTGCTCGTGAGCGCCCCCTTTGCGGCCGTTATGCGCCCTCGATCCGCACTTCTGCCGAGCCCGCGCTGGGGCGAGCTCCGCAGCAGACTTCTACCCGACAGTCAAAGCGGCATTACGTCACGAAAGTGCGGACTCAGAGGAAGACCGTGAGAGTTTAGGGTGCCATTTGGGACAGGGCCCAAGTTTGATCTCAATACACTAAACCATTGCTGAGATATAGCCTTACATCCATTTTTGCATGCAACGGTTTGACTAATCGACTTGAATTCCATAAATTTTTGTCAGAATGGTCTAAAGATGATCTGGTTTGTGAAAATCAGAACAACGGCCTAGGAGGAGTTCGAAAAAGTAGGTTTTTGAGAAAAATCAAAATGTCGGAAAATGACGTCATATACTGCAATCAATCTTCTTGAGCCAAGGAATCCTTTTTTTTCCTCATAATTTTTAATCAGAATGTCAAAACTTGATCTGGTGAAATAATATACTTATCTCTAGTGACGCATGCCACACTTTTCCAATCATGCAAGCTTGCATTCATCTGCATCTACAGTATTTGTGAACCCAACGCCAACATTTCCAAATCCAATCAACAATCGATGGATGGAACCATGTCTCTGTCCCACGGTTTTTTTTTTTCTTCAATTATCCATTCCACTAATCACAATATGTACCGCACAACACAGAACAAAAGATCTGTTGCTACTTCCGTTTCATTGTGACTTTAAATTCTGAATTTCGGCCAACCGTGGCAGAGACAGCTACAAGTAAGCCATTCATCAACTCCTAACAGAGGTTAACACAGTGGCTTTTTTTCACAAAAAATTCTGTTTGTTTGGCGTGACATTGAGGTGTGACTACCTGTTTAGTCAAACAATTTTAGACAGGAAGGGATGGTAAAAATGTCTGGGAAATCTGTTGAAAAACAAACATCATTTTTGCAATTTAAATGTGTGGCCACTAATGTCACACAAATTATACACTTCACCTTACAAACAAAAGCTAAGAAGTAGGGATATGCATTTACATAACACACAGAGGTGTGGAAAGGACAGAGCGGATGTTCCTTTAAGAGAGAGCAGAGAGATCTGGAAAACACTGACAGGAACGACACCAGATCTTCCAGAACCTTGCATGAGTGTTTGAGTGAGAGCTCAGCTGTCGGTTGGAACGAGAGAGAGAGAAAGTATGCAGTCTTACAGCTTGACTTGAGAAGAAAGCAGAGTAACGAACAGACATATGATCCATCTAGACATAAAAACCTTAGAGACACAAACATGCACACCTACACAAACAAACACACTGGAAGAGTACTAAGACAAAATAATCACAGCTCTCCTATCATAGCCACTGTTGTGATCGCTTTTATTAGACTACACAACCTCGCTGCAAAAGTTCAGCTTTTTTTTCTCACCCCTCTCTCCCCTTAGAACGGAATGTTCAAAGTGGGAATGGCTATTAGCGGGTTACATAATCAGAAATCAGTTACCGAGACGTGTTGAAAATGGTTCTTGGCTCTGTTTGTGATGATATTGTAAATAGCGTGCACCTGAACTTGTGTAATTACAGGCAGGGAGCACGTAGAGCAGGGCAGAGCAGAGCCCTTCGTAAAAAGGCTGTTTGGCAGGCCGATCGGAGACAGGCAGAAAATAACTATAATAAATGAAATAATGTCCATAATAAATTATGGACATCCGAACTGTTCAGCGCATGTGTCTGAGTGTCTTCAAGAACATGGTTAGCTTCTCTGAAAGAAGGAGGAAGATGGACAGGGCAATGTGGGTGTAGAAATAAATATCTCTGAAGGATCAAGTGTGTGTGAGAGCAACTACTTAACCACATAATGGAGCCAAATTTGTACCCAGAAGTAAGCTAAATTTGATATGACATTTATCAAATGTTATTACACGGCTCTGTGGAATACTTGAGTCTGATTGGTCAGTCGCGACATTCCGAGGTATGTTATTTCTCGATAACAACCAGTAAAAGCTGATAACAGAGGCTCATCGGGATAACCAAAGTCAGCACTATACGTTTACTAGGAACAGTTTTTCTTTGTGCAAATCAATATTTTATGAACAGTTATTTAATTATGTCATCCAGGTATCGCAGAGTCGCTCGTTTCATACAAATGCAGCTGCTGCCATTTTACGACAATTGTTTTGTACACTGTAATGGATAACAAACATATACATAACAAACAGGTAAGATTTTAAAAGAGTTTAATCTCAAATCAATATCTCTTATCCTAATAATTATTTATGTGGTGAAATGCTGTGTAATAAGTACTATGACTGTACCGTATCCGTTAAATGTCTGTCTAGTTTGAACTTGCCACTTGCTAGCAACTGCTTTCTTCACGGAGGCTTTGCGTTCAAATATTTCAACTCAGATGAATATTTTGTGTCTAATTAATTACTTATGTGGCAAGCAGTCATGTAATAAACAGGATAATGTACATCCAGTCAGTTGTCATCACAAAATAAACCCCTTCACGTCAGGGTCCTGATCACTCTGTCGGGGGTTAACGGAAGGATGTACATTATCCCTTACTTATTATATACAATAAATGCAGAAAGTGTGAGGATTTGCATCTCTCTTGCTTAGATACAAATGATCCATGGCAAACGGATCCATCTGAATGTAGTTTGAACGGTGATAGTAAACTGAAGTTAGTCTTTTTGTACGTTGATAAAAAGTCAAACTGTATCATCTAGGTCAGGGGTGGGGAACATTGATCCTGGAGGGCCGGTGTCCCTGCAGAGTTTAGCTCCAACCCTAATCAAACACACCTGAACCAGCTAATCAAGGTCTTCAGGATGCAGTTAGTTTTTGTTTTTTTTTTCCAGGGTTTTTCAGGGTTGGAGCTAAACTCTGCAGGAGAGTGGCCCTCCAGGATCAACGTTCCCCATCCCTGATCTAGGTAAATAAATGTGTTTGAACAATCCTGAAGATCACATTTATGCCCAAGTAATTACTGACACCTAGAGGTTAATCCTGGAAACAAATACATTTAATGGAGGAGTGTGGAATTTCTGTAAAACTTTCATTAGTAGCTTTAAATAGTTAATTTTTAAACAAATATTTTTAAAAAAAAAACTTCATTAATGAAAAAACTTTTAATATTATTATAATTTACATTTATTATTTTTATGTTAAACAGCTTTATAGCTTTTTTTTTTATCATTGAACAATCAGCATTCAGGACCAGAAGTTCTGGTGCAGAACTATTCTTTTTATATAATTAAAAGAAGAGATTGCTCATTGACACAATAAATAACAATGAATCACAAAAGAGTGTGGTGCTATTTGGCACAGACACTTTGAAAAGAACAAAAAGTAGAAGAATCAACCTACAGGCAGTATAATTGTGTTAAAGACTGAAAACTGTGACAGATGGAAAGATGAGAGTGCATTAGTATGAGACAGTTACATGGGTTAGTACTTACATTAATGTTAGTGTCTGCATTGTCAACAACACTACCATCATCAAGACTGTCCATGTCCTCAGAGGACTGATCTTCAGTCTGAAATGGGAATGTAACACTAGCATGGCAGGCAGACTCATGACATCAATGAAAACCATGCAATGAAGGGTTTAAGCACTACAATATCAACAAAACCTTTCATTTTCATTATATTTTCATTATATTTCCCCAGCATATCCATGGGTTTAGGTGTTTGTTACTCTGCGTCTAAATATTTTTGAACATGCAGCATTCTAATATAGAGCACTGTTAAGGTTTAAACAGACAAAAAATATGAATGAACACTTGTGTGTGTTCCTTCATGCACACATGAGCCTGTGTTCTACCTTTGATTTCCTGCGATTAAACTTGAGGAAGCCCAGCAGACCCTTTTTCTCTGATCCACTCAGACTGTTGGAGTGAAGAGATTCAGCTGTAAGAGAAACACATTCGTTCAATATCGTACACAAACATGTAGGAGCAACTATTATAATGTAGAACTGAGTCAAGCAATGTTACTTTAGTTGGAGTGGTTAATTTTGAGCTGGCTAATGAGAACAATGGATTATAGAAGATATAAGATTAGCATATGCAGAATAAATTCTAGTGCTTGCACATCAGCAAACCAGTTTAGGATTTAGGCTTGGTCTCTATAAATGAAATGCCACATCAAAGCCAATGTCATGACAACAAGATCAATCTTTAATTTTACATACGCTACCATTCAAAAGATTTATGTGTAGCAAAAGATTTCTATGTAAAACAAATGATGTTCTTTTGAATGATCTATTAATCAAAAAGCCTTGAAAAAAGTATCATAGTTTTCACCAAAATATTAAAAAGCAAAAATAAATTACATTCAAATATATTCAAATAAAAAGTTATTTTAAATTGTAATAATATTTCACAGCATTACTGTTTTACTGTTATTTTGATTAATAAATGCAGCCCTGTTGAGCATAAGACACTTTAACATTTTTTAAAAAGTTACAAACACCAAATTTTTGAATGTTAGTATGAGCCAAAAATAAATAGCACACCATGCACAAAAAGCAGTACAAAATTCTTGCAATAGATGGCGCTAAACTCCTGCAAAGCTCCAAAGCCTCTAAGTCAACAAAATCAGATGAAAAAAACACTAAAGCCTCTACAAAACCTAAAGAAGAATTACCAGGGCAAATAACAGGTTTCTCTGAAAATGCATTGAGAATGAAAGCATCACAGTAAAATGAGCATGAAAGATGAATACATAAATATAGGCACTGCACGTCTTCTTTAATTTCTATTGACCAGGCCATCTCAATTCAAAAAAGCTCCAGCATGTTCTATGACAGGAAGCAGACTCTCAGCACATTCAAGACAGTTTAACTACACATACAGTAAAGCCACTGTGACAACTATTCAGCCAAAGTCATGCACATGGCATCAGTACCTGAGTAGTTCAGGGCAGGTGTCGAAGCCATTTTAGGCTGGAGAACTGGAAACAGTCAAACCAGTATAACATTTGAAGGCAAATAAAAGTGAATAGACATCTTATCACATTTGGCTAGACTGTGAAGGACAGTGAAATGTCACAGGCTTAGTGCATTCTGTGTTTGAGTATGTTAAGTAATAATAGCACTGGCTAAACAAAGATACTAATAAGTGGTGGACAGGAAGTGGTGGACCTGCCAATGAAATATCTAAAATTAAACAATCTAAACTTGAGGTTTCTCAGCTGTTCTTTACATCAAAGGTTTTCCATTGTACATAAAATTGCTACCCAACACGCCACCAAAATTGTTTATTGTGGCAAATCTCCCCATATTTTGAACTTTCTATACATCAAATATTCCTGGGGAAAGAACAACTTTATCACAGTTTCCCCAACGTTACTAAGCAGCACAATCATTTTCAACTGTGGTGTCCTGATATTTTTTATCCCGTACCTAGTGTTTGATCCAGGACATAGAGTTCCCTGATACCCAGCTCGCTCAGGCACTTGTCCAAGTCCAGCTGTTGGTGGCTGATATCGTCTTTGAACAGCAGGACATGGGCCGGGTCAAACTCACACTTCTGATCTTTTTTTTTTTTTTTTTTTTTTTTTAAAGTAAACCGACCGGATGGTACCCAACACTCAAATGCTCTCTTCCTGTACATGACAGCAGTGCAGCAAACTCACTACTTTGTGGCTATTATCATACGCATGATCCAGATAAGATAAGATGCAACACAGATCTCTGAAGTTTCAAATGAGAAGTGGGCAAAATTAGACTTTATATGCATGTCTGCAGTGTCTTGTAGAGGAAGTATCACACCAACCACAATACACTGCTTAGAAAAAAGCTTCTTCAGAGAACGAACTTAAGGTTCCATTGAACACCAATAAATCACATTATCTAATTCAGTTAATCATATGCAAATACTAATATTGCTTATGAAACATTCAAATAGCTCTTTATTTAGGCAGCTAAATATCATCCTAGCTACATAATAGTAAATAACCTACTGTCAAAGTAAGCACAGAAGACATTTAATGTGTGCCATTTCCTGTATATTACTGTGCAGATAAACAAGAGCACACCAGAGAAGACTGAGGTGTCACAAAATGGTACACAACACTTCTTCAGCTTTGCTCCACATTTTAGTTAAAGTGTAATGCGACTTGAAGAAAAACTGTTACTCCACTGTCACACGTACTCAGACTTAGATGGATATGAAACAACTATCTTTGTGTTCATATGAGTTTAGTAGGCAGAAACGTAGATTAGACAGGTAATGCAGGTTTTATCATTTGCTATGGAATATATATTTATGAATTTAGAGATTAAAGTTCTCAGAAAGAGTTTTAGGATGCTGAGCAAGTATAACAGTTATAACAGCCTGCTCACTTTGTCAGCTAACCAAAGGGTTGACCATCCTGAGCTCACATGTGGTCTACGTCTGATATCCTTATGAACATTGAAAACAAATTGTGTTACTCCATTTCTTTACGTATCTATACTTATGTACTGTGTGCTTTCAACTGCCCAGTGACAGATTGCACTGTTGTTCAACTAGAATCAGAGGTCAGAGCCTCTAACTCTGCCCAGAGGTCAGACATGTGGGAGAGGAGCAAGAGAGGGCCCAGCCAGCCAGGCTGCGGAAGAAATAATGCATGGTAACTAAAGGTAAGACTCTCATCAAATATTCACACATGAGGGGGAGGAGAAAAGGACACTCGAGAAAGAGAGAACACACACTCAGAGCAGAGCCTGTGAAAGACTCACTATACCTTTGCTCCAACCCTTTTTATGATCATTCGACCCTCCTGATGCATTTAGTCAGAACAAGATGTCATCATATAAGAACATTATTACACAAGAGTAAGATCAATATTACACTTTTGTACAGTAAAAAGCTATTTTAAAAACACAAACAATACATGAATACGAGTAGCTGATAAATGGCATGGATATAATTTATACTAAATCATTTGTATTTACATTTTCCACTATTTTGGAAGTCTTGCCAGTAGTAGTGTAACCAGTTTCATCACAGTTGCTGCTGCCTGCCTAGAATTTAAAGATCTTCAAAAATTCAACGATACCACTATGAGGCATGAGGTCAAAAACTTTCATAACACTGTGTTTCGGAAACTTACCTCTGGCACTTTGGGTGGAGGTTTCCGGATCACCTTGTCCTCCAGCACTCGTTCTTTGATCAGGGCGCAGGAGATGTCCAGGGCGCCCAGCAGGGCGTTGGGCTTAAAGATGACGGGCTGAGCATCGGGTGACAGCAGCTCCAGAGTATGATATGCTGGATTCAGATGGTACTGACTGCACAGATCCACCAACAAATCCATCAGAGCTTTTCTGAAGAGACAAGAGGAGACATAAGGACAGAGAAAGATAGAGTTACTTGACGGTTTAGACTTGTAATTACATCATGTGATGCAGACAGGACTGTGATAGGGCGACAGAGAGAGAGAGAGAGAGAGAGAAAGAGAGTCAGCTTGAATTACAGGTGTTACGTAAAGCAGCAAATTGCTACATGAATGCTAGTCTTAAATGTTTGGCTTCACTGACCAATTGTCAGTAATTCAACCTGCATCTACCAAAAATTATGTAGACACTCTTAAAGGGTTTTCAAACACTGCTGATAGACATTTGAAACTGTTTAAATTCCACGTCATGACTACTATCTAGTCTCAGAAAAGAATAGGCCTAAATAAATCAAGAGTTAAATTTGATACTTAATTTTCAGGTCAAATGTCATTCACTGATGAAACCAATGTTATTTCAGTCTTTCTCTATTCGAGCTGTACCTGCATGGCTCTAAAGCAGCTGAATTTTGAATAGACTGACTTTACATCAGTAAACCACTTTTATGTGTGTGAATGTCCAAATGTCCAGTATGTTTGAATATATTCATTATGCAGGGCTTGACGCTTACCTTTTTCCCAAGGAGCACATGTGCTCCTAAGTTAAAAAATTTAGGAGCGCATTAAAAAAATTTAGGGGCGCAATGCAAATTTTTCAAATTAGGTGTTTTAGCTTAAAAAGGGGATATAAAGAGACATTTACAAGCACAATTATTTAATTTATCAGAATACGGAAAGTACACAAGGTTTTTAAATAATTTAGCTTCAGACACGATTTAATAGGCTAATTATGTAATTAGTTAGTCCTATTAAACTGTATTTACATTA